>JAQIWF010001045.1:0-13680 GCA_034694965.1 Ceratozetes gracilis | reverse complement strand
AAATTATTATATGATAGCACAGGTATGAAGGAAAGGGTTTTATTCAAATTTTTTGCATTTATTTTCAAAAGTACTCTCCCTGAGCACGAATGCATCGGTACATTCTGTCCAACCATTTCTCGTAGACTCTGTGCCACTCCTCTTGTGTAATGCTCTCAAAATACCCCATAATTGCTGTATCCAATTCTTCTTCAGTTGAGAACCGCTTACCCCTTAAGAATTTTTTAAGATTTGTAAATAACCAGAAGTCACAGGGGGCCAGGTCTGGACTATAGGGTGGGTAGGGCAATAAAGAAATGTCGAGATTTGCCAAATATTTTTCAGTTACGAATGCCTTGTGTGGACGTGCATTATCGTGATGCAAATTTATACCCTTCAGACCAGACTTTGGCCGCTTCTCTTTAATGTCTGCGAAGACTTGTGGCAAACATTTTGTGATATACCAGTTGGCTGTATCCCGCTCTCCCTTTTCCAGTTTGAAAACTTTGACTAAACCACTAGACCTGAAGAATACGGCATACATAATCTTCTTTACATGAACTTCCATTTTGGGCTCTTTAGGAATTTCCTAGTCTTCAAGTACCCATAGTTTTGCCTCTTTTGATGTTAAGTTTTCATAGAAATACACCCAGGTTTTATCACCTGTCATTAGTCTAGAGTAGAGGTCTCTGCCGCTAGTTTCAAATTTCTTTGCGTTTTCCCGACAGATTTTCAATCGGGTCTCCATTTGAGTTTCGGTTAATAAATGAGGCACCCATTGCACACAAACATATCTAGCGTTAAGGATATTCTTTAAAATCAAGCGAACACTCGTTGCCGATATATTCAGTACTTCTGCCATTTGACACAAAGTTATTCGCGGGTCTTGTCTAATCAGTTCCCGAATTCTGGTCACGTTATCTTCGGTGGTAACTGTAATTGGAGGGCCTGGGTGTGAGCCGTCCTCAAAGGATGTTTGGCCAAATTGAAACTTTCGAAACCACTTCGTGACAGTAGAGTAGCCAATAGTGTTTGGCCCCAAAACAGTATTTATCTCATTCTCGGTCTCTTTTGCGGTCATTTTCTTCATATAACAATAGCCAACTATAACGCGAATATCGCGAGAATCAAAATTAAGCTGTAATTTAGACATCACTGCATTTTAATGGGGCGCCGCCGAGAGAGCACATGACATAACAATCGATCTTTTTGTGCGCTAACTTTGAACATGTCATACATTTAGATTTTACAGAAAAAATGACCCTGGCCATATTCCTTCATATCCGTGCTACGATATTAAAATTTGTCCCAATATTTTAATTAAAAATTACAGTTTAAAATAATGATATTTTGAGCTTGGATATTTTGATAATCTTTAGACATACAATTATAAAATTAATCATTTTATTAAATTAGCCACTCTTTTTACAAATATCAATGAAAAAATATTTTATAAATTAACTATAACAAGGTTAATCTGCATCTTTCTATTGTCGCATAATTTATATAACTTTTAATTAAGAATTACAGTTTTTAATTAATTGTTACGAAAATTATATTCTTGGCAAAAAATAACAAATTAGGAGTTTTTTATAATGATGTTTGTCAATGAAAATATTAAGTAATTTATTTTGTAAATTATTTTGTTAATATTTTGTTATTTTTTCCAAAAATATAATTTTCGTAATTATTAATTAAAAACTGTAATTGTTAATAAAAATTTACATAAATTATGGGACAATTGAAAGATGCAATTTTACCTTGTTATAGTTAATTTATAAAATATTTTTTCATTGATATTTGTAAAAAGAGTGGCTAATTTAATAAAATAATTAATTTTATAATTGTATGTCTAAAGATTATCAAAATACCCAAGCTCAAAATATCAATATTTTAAACTGTAATTTTTAATTAAAATAGATATAGATTATGTAAAAATAGTATTATGATGCATTCTTATGTAAAGTTATTATGCAATTTGCCTTTGCTAAGGTTAATTTATTTTTGCAAATGTAATAGATAACTGTAAAGGGATGGCTACCTTGTTTACATTTTAAATTTTGTCACTGTATACCCAACCGATATCAAGATACTCAAGCTCAAATTTATGATATTTAAACAGTTTTTTATGTACCATTTTAAAAATACTTGAAATTTTTTAAAAATAAAAAATTAATTTCTCAAGAATGTTACCCTGCTTCATAATATAAACAAAAATTTAAAAAAGACCTTGGTCATATCCGAATTACTGCGAGGTAAAGTTAAGATGACGCTACAAAAATGTGGCAATAGACATTAAAAAAAATTTTACTTGGTGAAATTTGACAATAATCCAAAATTATCATATCCAACTTTCGTTTAAAAATTCGAAGAAGAACCTTGGTAAAATTGAAAAATAAGATTACAGCAAGTAAAAATAATGTCTGTATATACAGTCTATCTCATTTTAGTGCGTTTCAACTTGATTGACTAAGCTCTTTATCTAGAATATCTCTATGATAAATAGAATAAAGGGATTGAAACAAAAAGCTTACTTTACTCAAGTTGAGACACGCTAATAAGAGATTGACTGTATATCGTAACAATCAACTACTTTAATCTTTAGGTTGAAAGCTATGTACTGGAGATATCTGAACTATCATAATTTAATTAGAATCATCTAATGATTTATTAATGAAAACCCTGTGACTAATCTCTGAAACTATTTTGGTTAAATTAAAAGCTCAGGTAAAATTATAAATTTGAATAACAAGATAAATGAGTTATAAACGCTAAACATATAAATTGTACAAGTCAACAAAATTGTTTAATACAATATCTATTATCGGTGAAGCAGTTTAACAATTATATTTAAAATATGGGAAGTTTTATCTTGCCACTTCTACTTATTGTGGGAATTATAATAGATGAAACACATCAAATGCCACAAGTGTTTCATATTATACCTGGTTACGATTGTCCAGTGGGAGATTTAGCAGATGGATGTACCGGAGCAACACAATGTCTCTATCCTCATCCTAACAGTTGTATAGCATTCGTTCAGTGTAATACTGATGGTATTGCTTATTATATGTCTTGTGCTCCTGGCACAGAATGGAATGATAATAAAAAGAAGTGCGATCACCCTTCTCAGTCAACTTGCCAAAAACCAGCGTCATCAACTACTGAACAACCAATCACCAATCTTACTACAAAAGAATCGATCACTACAGAAGGGCCGTCCCCTACAGAGGAACCGACCACAACAGAGGAACCGACCACTACAGAGGAACCGACCACAACAGAAGGACCGACCACTACAGAGGAACCGACCACAACAGAAGGACCGACCCCTACAGAGAAACCGACCACTACAGAGGAACCGACCACTACAGAGAAACCGACCACTACAGAGGAACCGACCACTACAGAGAAACCGACCACTACAGAGGAACCGACCACAACAGAAGGACCGACCCCTACAGAGGAACCGACCCCTACAGAGAAACCGACCACTACAGAGGAACAGATCACTACAGAGGAGATGACTGAATCCCCCACAGAGATGACAGAAGTGCCGACAGAAACAACGACATTAAAACCGCTCACAGAACCTACAACTCAGACACAGGAGACAACCACAGAGGAGTCAACAACACTAGAAGCTACTACTGTTGCTCCAACTACAACAAATGGACTAACCACAGGTCAACCTGATGCATTTGTGTGTCCTGAAGAGGATATGGTTGAAGGATGTGATGGCCCTAAACAATGCCTGTATCCTAACCCCCAAAACTGTCACACATTCATCCACTGCACAGTTAACTTGGATGGAAAAACTGGTACACCTGTTGTCATGTACTGTGATATCCCTACTCTTTGGAATGATAATAAGAAAGAATGTGATTGGCCCTGGAATAATACTTGCGAGCTTTAAGGGTTGTCATTTTTAATTTATCAAGATACTTTATTAAGTAACCAAAAATGTTACTCATTGCTTATAACAAGTTAAGATTTAGATAATATTAATTTATTTTAAAATCTTGTTTTTCTGTTTACAAAATTTATCATAAATTAATAAACGTCTTTCATTAAATGCAGAATATTACATGCTCATTTATTTATTTATAGAAGGGTTATATTAAATTACGTATAATAATTACATTAAGTGAATTAAATAAAAATACAATTAAGCCTCTCAATAGAAGAACAATTGTTTCACTGTTTCTTGTTTAGAGGTTCTTTTATTGAGGGGTTATATAGTATTGAAAAATGATTATTGAAGAAGATGTAACAAGTGGCATATTGGAGGGATATATTGATGTTGCCCACTGTGGAAATTCCTTACAATAGAAATTTGTAAATTTAATATTTTATTAGCATGCTGTTGACTAAAAACAATTTTTTTTAATTTTAAAAATTTGATCTGGGTGATTTTAGATCAGTATTAAATAAGAAAAACATCATTATAATTATAAATTTCAAATCACCGAGATCAAATTTTCAAAATTCCAGAAATTAGTTTTTAAACAAAACTATGCTCATTTAAAATCAAATATTAAATATCAAATTTTTTTTGTTACCTAGAAAATTTTCTCAATAGGCCAACTTGTTACTTCTCTGTCATTTGAAACAAAAATAAAGTTCCCATCTTGCACAAATGGCATAACTCAACTCTAGTTATTTCTCGGTTTATCAGATCTAAAAGTGATTAAAACTCAGAAAATAATAAAATTTGTATGTTTTGAGAAATAAATCTAGTGGAGTAACAAATGGCCAACTGTAGGGGCCAACTGAGAATGCCAACTGAGAAATTACCTAGATAACAAAGAAAATTTGAAAATTTTATATTAGATTTTGAATGAGCATGGTGTTATCCAAAAACTATGTTTTGGAATTTTGAAAATTTAATCTTGGTGATTTTATATCGGCATTAAAAGAAAAGAAACATCATTTATCATGATTATGGTTAAAAATTCTTAATCATCAAGATCAAATTTTCGAGATTCAAGTAAATACTTTTTAGATTACATCATGTTCATGTTCATGTTCATGTTCTAAATATTTGATATTCAGGGATATTCCTCTCAAACCATTGCCTCACTTCAATTGATCCATGAATTGGAGAATTATCCTGGTAATAATAATAGTGGCCGTCCGGAAAATTGTCCTCAATATATGGCAATACATTTGCATCCAATATATCGATATATTTTTCAGAATTGAAGTTTCCTTCAATCCTGATAAGTGGCCCCATTTGACCATGGTGCATTAGGCCAAATACAGGGACAGACCTTCGCCCAGACATGGCTTTTTCAATGATGAATCTCTCATCATAGGCCGCACCTGATAAAAATTTTAAAACAAGCTAGAAATACGTAAATTCAGAGAATAGCAGTTTTATATTTACTCGAGTGTTTAGTTCACAATTAATTTGGAATTTGACCCTACATAATTTTAAATAATAACATATCCCTTTATTAGCAAAAGACGAATCATTTTCCACTGTTAGTAAAAAAGATAGTCAACAATGGATTTTCAAAATATTACAAAAACATTTCCCATTGTTGATAATTTTCTTTATTAACAAAGTAACGCTCCTCGATACTAATAAAAGAACTCGTTAATAAAAAATAAAGTTATTCCATTTATGAGCAACGTCGGGGGTGGGGGGTATCAGTTTAAAAGTTTCGAACATGGACAAAACTATATATAGAATTTTATTCGAAACTTCTATTAAAAATCTCATATGTCCAATTATTAAGAAAATTAAATTATTTTGGTTATTTGAAAAAATTTGCTAGCTTGATACTTAAATATATTTGATGAGAAACTTGCTTATTTATTATTAAAAATATGATTAAATAAAAGTTATTAATAAAACCCAAGATAAGAAGAAGTAATGGGCAAGCAAATTTATAATTCTTTTGCAATTTAGCTATATGTAATTTTATCATGAACATACCAATTGGACGCCGAATAAGTTGTCGATAAGCTGATCCAGTCATAAATGTCGCCTCATCGACAAAAATTGTCCTATCCCAATGAGGGAAATTTAAATTTTGGTTGACAAATTCCAACCTTCTGGCCTTATGACCTGCGCTAAGGTGTTCCTTAATCCTGGCCACTCTTGAAAATAGCTTATTTTCAATTAGTCTTTTAGAGATTGTGGATAAGGAACAACCAAGATCACATTCAGTTTTTAATCCGAGTAATTTTATCTTTGGATTTTCGATGGCGTGGAGATTAATGACCAACTCCTCCTCATAAGTTGTGGCCCTTGGTCTTCCTGTTGAATGGCCTACTACCATTTCACCGGTCACTTGAAATCTATTTAGCCATTTCTCAATTGTTATTTTGCTCCTTGATAGAGCACCGGCTATTTCTGTGGAATTTAATCCAGCTCCACTCAAATAAATAATCATATTCCGCTCTTGAGGTGTTAGAGCTTGACCATTTTTCCAATGAATATTATTTAAAAATTCCATTATATTCACAATTAAATTAATAATTTAATAAAAAAATGAACAAAACAATGAAAGCATGTTTAAAGTCAACTATTGTTAGGAGAAAATGTGATATTTTAGCATGTTATAAACTTTAGTTAGATATCAAATTGTGCATGACTCTAATGTTAATCATTGATTTAAACAAATTCAATTTCATTTTTATTAGTCTAAGTTCATATATGCCTTTTTCGTAGAATCTGTTCACATACTTTCACATATTTTTTTGGAGTCATATATTTCTAGAAACTTTTATTGAAATTCCTAGCTAAATGAAAAGTTAGCCAAAATGATCTTATATTTTAAGGCTTGTTTACAAAGTATGTAAACAGTTTTAGACCAAATCTATGACCCCTCCCTCCTCATAATTAGAGGTCGCCATCCAACTCGAAGTTGAGGGGGGGTTTACCCCACCCTCTGAAGCCAAAAAATCTCGACAGACCTAATGCTTGTCCATAAACGTAATGCTAAGGTTTTTAAAACCTCAGGGGGTATTTGGGAAAAATCTCAAACCGTCAGGAGGTAGCGCGTTTACCTCCCACCTATGGCGACCCATGCAGTAGTAATTGTGTGCCTTTGAAACTAGCCACGCCTATTTTAAATAAAAAAACCTTAAGCGCTAAAAAAAATATTAAAAAATTATTAGATATGAAATTAAATTTTAAAAGTCAATGTACTAAAGCGTTGTGTGCATTATAAACTGGTAACGCTTGTTGTTTTTATCTTGTTTATATAGTCCACGCCTTTAAAAAATAATCATGATAAATATTTTAATAAAAATTCATAATAAGTTTAATAAATGTTTTATTAGCATAGGCGCTTTCTCCATAGTTACTTTACATTCATTGAGTGTTTAGTCAAACTTTGAAAAGTGTTCTATGAGAACACTCTTCAAGGTTTTGGAGAGCAGTGACCTCACTATTTTTGGGGGGTTTAATTCAGCAAAATAATACTTTTGTAATTTTCATTAACATCACATTTATAAGGTCTGTCCTCTGAATGTAATTTTATATGATTCTTGAGATCACATTTTCTGTAAAACCTTTTCTTACAGTCTTTCCGATGGCGGATATATCTTGTTTTGTTTAAATGACACATATTTTGATGTGTTTCGAGATTTACTTTTGACGAAAATCTTTTTCTATATTTATTTATTTGACAAATAAAAAGTTTTTCCCCAAAATGATGCACTTATGAGCGCTTAATGTTGTGGAGAATGGAATTTTTTTTTGCACTTAGGCCAATAACATCAATACTTTATCATTTCTTTCGTGTGTTGTTTTTTGGTGAGTATTTGATTACATCCAGATATAAGATATTGAATTTTGCCGTTAATATCTTGTTTAATTTTGTTGTGAATGTTTTCCGAAGTAATTTTACAAAAGTTTTTTTTATGAAATAAAAATCACTTTTTTTAAAACACAGTTTCATTTTAAACAAATTTTTGTTCAGATTCTTAAAGTTTTGTAAAATATTAAAATCAGTAATAATTTTATCCATTTTTTTTACTTAAAAAGAGAAGTCCTCTCTTCAGACCTGAAATAACATTGAACTTAACTCAAAAACTTTTACTTTAATGAGATGTTTACCCTCTTATTGTACCTTGAAGCTTATTCTTGGAACAGTCTATTTTATAAAGTCCATCATTGATAGGGTGATTCTCATTTAAATAAGTCTTAAAAATTGCAACAGTTTTATATTTTAATTAACTATTTGAATCTAATTGCTATTTCTAGAAAACTTTGTATGGATATCACATGACCAGTGCCGTTCTAGTTAAACTTACATTATATAAACAATGTATTATATTACATAAGAATTTCCACTTAAAATTGAAATTGATTTTCATTTTAGTTCTAAAACAAGTGTTCATTAAATAAGTTTTAAACTTTAAATATGAATATATTTTTAATTAAAAAAATATCCCTAGTTATTTTTGGGGGAATTTTTGTGGTGTTATCCCTCACCATGCTCACTTTCACTCACGAAATTATTAATAATTTCGTCGATCAGCAATACCAAGACTCGGAAAGGGAGTGGCGCCAAACATTAATTATAAAAATATTATTTAATCCACCAAGTTTATATTTAATATTAAAATATTTTTCAAAAGTATTTTGAAAAATCTATTACCTCAGGGGTGTGAGAAGGGTCAAATGTAAGCCTGAGTGGTCAACAATACGATAAAAGAATTGTTAGAAACATTGTGCTGATTATGTCGCGTCAAATATGACTTATTTGAGCACTTCAACCGAACCATTCCCCCATTTGATTGACCCAATGCCAGTGCTCACCCTTTTTAGGGTTCTGTTCTCATCTTCCTTATGGGTGAATTTTCTGACTGACAAGACTTGAGGTGATTGAGTGCAATAAATGCGAGGCAACTTAAGAGGACAATGGTTAACTGGAACAAGAAGAAAACCGAGACAGAGACTTGCGGTTCCAGGTATTCGGTAACTATTCCATTATAGTGAGGGTCAGTTGAGTTAACACATGTGTAATCACCGCTTCCTGAGAGTAATATATTACTCAATTAATGTACTGATGAATACAAACACTGGAAAATGGGTACAATACTGGGGATGAGTCCACATAAGCCCTCACCGATCAGGTATGACATTAAATACTTTGAATTGAAGTGAGCCATAAATGGTAAATATAGCACAGAAGTGGTGCAGTCGACTACTGCTAGAAGTGCTGCCAGTAATAGAAAAGTGACCGAATGTGTCGACCCATTTATTTGTGAGGTTTGGTCTCAAAACAAAACCAGGAAAAGACAGGCCACACATCCAATCAATAGAGTGATGTCTATACTCCACCTCTCTATTGACTGAATAGCATCCAATTTAACCTAAAATTCAAAGTATTTATAAGTTTTCATACCCTAAGTGTAAATTTGAATTTGAGAATTGAGTAAACAATTAGTCTGATATTTGCCAATTCAGTAATGACCACGATATAAGAGGATAATTTCCATTTTTCTGGTAACATCTCGACCTCGATTGGTGTCTAAACACAAGCACCATTTACCTCAATTAACAAATTTTTGCCAAAAATTGCGGCCAAAATATTGACAAAAATAACTCTTTTACTGAACGATATTTTTGACATAATTTTATCATTTATTTGTCAAACAATTAAATACAAGTTATTTAAATTAAGAATTGTAAGTCTGGTCTCCATTTCCATCAAACTTATTGACATTTTTATAATTTAAATGAATAAATGAGAGGAGAATATGAAAAGACATTCAAATAATGAGCAAAAAATCTATTGTTTTAACACTCTTTTCTCGTTATCTAATAATTGCTTTTATTAAATTTAATTGATTTTAAATTAGCACATATTTTTGATTATATTTTTGATAGCAATTGACTGAATTAGATCTCCAGTCGTTTACTAGATTGACCCTAGGCTTTCTGACGACTCAATCAACTAAGTATTGCCAGTATTAATATTAAAGCACTGTGACCCTGAGTTGCCTTTGGCGTTAGAAATCCTAAGGTTTGTCTCATCCACGATATTAGAGATGCATGCATCCTAAATTTTTAGTATTGAACGCATTAAAGGCATAGAAATTAGCAATAAAACATGGATGTTATGTCTTTTATTTTTTGCCTGCATATCTTACAAGTGGAAAATTCTAAATAAAACACTGTTGATTGTGACATTTTAATTAAATATCAATTATCAGTCAATTATTAGCAGCTTAAGCCAATGAATTTCATTTAAATTAACTGTTTTTCAATAAAATTGTAAAATATTTAAATTAAAAAAGTTTTTCACTGCATTCTCCTGACTTACACACTATCAATTAAGCGCATGCTCTGTATTTTTTTTTAAAGTTTTTTATAAATTAAGAAATTAGAGTTGAGTTGAATATAGTTGATCTTTGAACCTAATCCGCGACATGTTATATCAATATTTTTCTAATAAAGAACATGGTCCGGGTGTGATTATAATTAACATCTGCTTAATTTGGTTTTCATATATTATGAACTTGTGATAGGATTGGTCTTTCTATTATAAAAATAACCTTCTTTTTGAGGGTTGAATTGAGTTTGTGTTATAAAATGCCAAAGATGTAGGTCTAGATATCAAACTGTTTAATTTTTAATTCAATATTAGATTTAATGTTAATTACTAATTTCTAAAATTAAAGGATTCATATGAGGACGTTTTTCAACTGGCAATGATAATATAAATCATTATTAATATGGATGGAGTTATTGGGATTGGCAAGGAGAAAATCTATCTGGCAATATCATATTCTGTTCTCATAAACATGGCCGGGATTAACTTATTCATATCAGCAATTGGCAATAATACAACCCCTAACCTTTTGAGCAATGGTAATGAAAAAATGTTGCACAACTTGATGTTATGCCTGAATACCTGTCCCTTTTGCTTCTCTTAATGTATTGCTAAGAATGTTGCAAAACGTCGATTCTCTCACTCTTTGACTCTCACTGATCGCACTCTTGACTTCCATAATGGAATGCATGCACTCTTCCTCTTCAATATTACCATGAGCACCAGTTGAATAAGTGCCTCAAATGAAAGCAAAGGGAGTGTCTAATTGTCGGCCATTAAAACTAAGAACTCAAAGGATTTTTTCTTTTTTAATGTTTAAATTCAAAACTATATTTCAACGAATTATTTGGTGTGAGTTCTAAACTCAGCACAACATTTGCTACACTTTGCTGAACTCTTCCAATCTGTTCCTGATCTTTTTGAATGACTAGTGATGAGCATAAAAAACAAGCTGAGGGCCCGAATCAAGGCAACAGCCTATTTGCTGAGAGCGTCAAAACCATTGAATGACATACACTTCACTATTCACTCAAAATCTATTTTAATAGTCAAAGGTTAAGGTTAGGCATAGGAAGAACCAAAGGAAACAGTTTTCTTCTCAAACATTTCATTTGATTGATATGGAGGGCTTGTATAAACTGTTTGTACCTGTTTATATGCCTTATGTCATACTATTTTGTCACTACCATTAAGATCTCTCTCTCTCTCTCTCTCTCTCTCTCTCCCTCTCTCCCTTCGTCCTCACTCTCCATCCCTCTCCTAAATGAATTGATTTACACATAAATAGCTCAGAATATGCTAATCAATGGAATGGCTACCAATAAAATGTATGAGAAACTCGTGTTTATTCTTCGATTACAATATGTGTGTTATATAGTAAGGAATGGTTTTCTCTACAAAATAATGTCATGTTTATTGAAATACAATTTTCACGCGTATATGGATATAACCGCTTTTAAAATATGCTTATGATATGCATATTACCTAAGATTATGTAAAGAATTACTGTTTTGAGTGTTTGTGTGGAGACAATTTGAGGCAATTTGAGTGACGCTTATCCTATCAATGCTACAAATAAATGAATGCTAAGATCACTAAATCTTTTCATAGATTCACTTCTTAATCATTCAATTATCTCTGTCTTTCTGTGCAATCAATTTGTGTGAAAATGATTGTTTAGAATTAATTAATGATTGATTGACAGCATTTCAATAAATATATGGAAAGTTAGGTAAAAGTTAAATGAGATTCGATCACAACATCTGTTGAAAGTCTGAAGTGAATCAAAATTGAATTCATATTTGAGAAGCGCCTCAAATGATATAAATGAGACATAAATTATATTATAATTTATTCATCAAAAGTCACTCAAAGCTTTAGATCTCTTTTGATGAAAATGATGTTCACTATTACAAGTCTAAACTCATTAAAGGAAATTTCCCTAAAAATTTTTATCACTGGAAGAATAATTGGGATCACTTAACATGGATTTTTGATTTATTGTAAAGGGCTGGACAATAGTTTCTATTATGAGCTGCACAGCCTTCAGGCCATTTGGTATCAAACTTAACATTACTATCGCACGTTTGAGCATCAATTAAATCAGTGATCCGTTAACTGCTGGTTGTGTTTCGATCTGGTCTTTGATTTTTCTCAACTAATTTTTCCTACTTTTAGGTTAAGTTTCAGAATCAAAAGTATTTTCTTAACGATTATCTGAATTATATAAGATTTATATACTCTTCTCTTATAATGAATTACACGAATCTCTCGCATCACTACTTTTGAAAGTGCATTACAAACAAGGGAGTCCATCCAACTCCATTTTTAGGAGGAGGGAGGGCTACAAAATGCCAGTGCTTGTCCATAGACTTAATGCTATAGTTTTCAAAAGCTCAGGGGGTATTTGGCCATATCTTGGACCTCAGGGGGGTTATTTTGTCAATACCCTCCCCTATGAACACCTCTGATTAGAAAAGCACTTTTGAAGAAAACTTTTGATTCTTTATTTAATAGAAGAGAATTATTGAGAAAACAAGACTATCACATATCCAGTCTGTATGTGAGCACTGGTTATAAATGAGAGGTCAAGCAATGTATGGCCTATTATTAACTTTCGAATATAGAAAAGTATTTCTGTCTTTGTTTGACATTTTCAGACATAACTGTAAAGTATATAAATGTCTGTGAAATTGAATGTATTATAAAAACAGTTATGTATTGAATGGTTGAAAAAACTGCGGAAGTATTAGTTCTAAGGACTGGTAAAAAACTACTCTTCACTGCTTTATTGACGGCACAGCCGATACCGTAGATTCCGTATGATATTTGTCTGAATCACTCTTTTCTCTCTTTTCCTTCCATAATAAGTAATGCGGTTTTCTTTGTATTCTCTCCTCAGTATTGAACCGTCAAAACCAGACCTTTCTCAAGTCATAGGGTGTGTATGTGTGTGTGAGGCTCTTTCTCGGTCCGACCATAACATCTGCATTGGTTATTACACTTGACCTAAATAGTCCTGTTCTTTGCGGAAGACTTCTGGATGTGTTTTGAAGTTTGGGCCTAAAGTATAAAAGTTTGCGAGAAATGAGGAAAAAGAGAATTTTTTGTTCAATAAATTTGAGTTAATTTTTAGCCTTTCCTTTCCTTGCCTAAAAATGCAGATGTTTTTGGAACAGTCTGTCCTTCCAAAACCACTGGCGTTATGGTTAGGGCTCTTGAATTAGAATAACTATTATCTGGTAATAATTTTGTGTTCTTCTATTAACTAGTTAAGAGTTCCTCTCATTTGTGCCTCTTTTTACTCTTTTTTACTTACGAAAGGATATTTACAAACAAAGAGTTCAGAGAAGAGGAGAGAGAGAGAGAGAGAGAGAGAGAGAGAGAGAGAGAGAGAGAGAGA
>JAQIWF010001044.1:0-13683 GCA_034694965.1 Ceratozetes gracilis | reverse complement strand
AAATGAGTGACACTTTGAGAGCAAATTCAGTGAAACTGTGTTTTGAAGAAAAGTGTTTTGATTTCATAAAAAGTGAACAATTGTTTCAAAGTTTTGCAAAATTACTTCTGAAGACATTAAGAATGAAATTAAAGAGGATATTAGCGGCAAATTTCAATGTTTTTTGTCCCGATGTAATAAAATATTTCTATCGAAAACATCACTGAATACTCACCAAAAACTCCATTCAAAGAAAATAACTTATCGCTGTTATTGGCCAGGGTGCAAAGAAATATTTTCACACTCGACAAAATTGTGCGCTCATAAGCTCATCCATTTGGTGGGAAAGCCTTTCATTTGTCGCATAAATAATTGCGGAAAAAAATATTCACAAAAAGGAAATCTCGAAACACATCAAAATATGTGTCATTTAAACAAAACAAGATATGTCTGCCATTTGAAGGACTGTAAGAAACGGTTTTACCGAAGATGTGATCTCAAGAATCATATGATATCACATACTAAGGAGAGACCTTTTAAGTGTGATGTCAAGGGCTGTGGAAAAGATTTCAAGTCTTCAACATATCTCAGCCGTCATCAGAAACGCTGTTTAAATATCAGACAATATGTTTGTGATTATAAGGGATGTAATAAAGCATTCGTTCAAAGAATTGATTTGACTGAATATAAGCTCAGACACATCGATGACAGGCCTTTTAAATGTGATATCGAGGGCTGCGGTAAGAGTTTTACTCAAAAAGCAAATCTCTATAAACATAGAACACATCATTTGAATACCAAAGAGTATGTCTGCGATTGGGAGGGATGTGGTAAAAGGTTTAATGAGAAATATTGTCTCATTCGACACATTATATTTCATAATAACATCAGACCCTATGCTTGTGATTGGAGGGGTTGTGACCAAACATTTAAGACTTCATATTGTGTTAAGAATCATAAACTATCCATTCATTCAGAGGACAGACCCTTCATATGCCAATGGGAGGGCTGTGGGAAGAGCTTTAAAGTGAGATCCTTTTTAACACAACACAAAAAATTAGTTCATTTGCAAATTAAACCTCATGTTTGTGATTGGAATGACTGTAAAAAAGCCTTTTTCACAAACTATATATTAACTCTTCACAAGAGGACACACACCGGAGAGAAGCCATTCCTATGTGATGTCAAAAAGTGTGGCCAAAGATTTACACAGAAATCTAAAGTAAAAAGACATAAACTTTTTGTTCATAATATCAAAAGTTAAGACTCAAATGAATATAAACCACTTTGAGCCGAGAGGGAGGCCTATTAATAATTGGCTATTATACAGGGGAAGTTTATAATGATTTTGCAAGCTTATCAAATGTCGAGGTTAACTGGGTCGATTGCTTATATCAAAAGCACACCCAATTGATTATTCTAAATTGTGCATGTTAAACAGGGTTGGCCAAGGGGGGTGGGTTAAGGGAATACAAATGGCTGTGGAAAAAATGATGCGGTTAAAAAGCGTGACCCTGTACATTTTAATAAATGATCAGAAGTAAAAATTGTCTCATATGTTTGTAAGTGGAATAACTGTTGAATAGCCATTTCTACACAAAATGATTTTGCCCAACACTCGAGGACACACACCGGAGTAACATTTATGAGGCCATTCATATGCGATGCCGATAATTGTGGCAAAAGATTTACAAAGAAATTGACTCTGAGATCAAATTCACGTAATTTTCATAACAAAAATGACTTCAATTAATCGTAAAAATTATTGTATTGTAAGAAAAGGCAAAGATTTTATTAAATTGGTTTAAAAATATTATTATTTACAATTGAATAAAAGTTGTTCATGGTAACATATTGATTCAGTAGATAGTTTAAAATGTTACAGTATTTTTCAGTTGATTATCCTAACTCTGCATTTTATTTTCCTGGCGACCCCAAAGTGAGCAAAACATTTTCCTAAGCGAGGACATTCAAATCTTCGTCTCATTGATGAGACGCGTATTGTTTGTTACTCTATTGAAACTCTATACTCACATTACTCTCTGCGTTAAGCCGTGCATTGGATTATCTTTTGCTCGCTTAGGAAAATGTTTTGCTCACTTTGGGGTCGCCAGGAAAATGAAATGCTGAGTTAGGATAATCAACTGAAAAATACTGTAAGGTCAGCATAAAGATTTGCCACAGGGTATTACAAAACTCCTCCTCCCCTGAGGTTCAAGATTTCCCAAATCTTTTGAAAAACGGTAACATTACGTCTGTTCTCAAGTTGAGTATTTTAACAATCCTCTCTTCCCCCTCTCCCCTTAAGATTGACTTGTGTTGATATCCTTTGTATTTGCTATGAGATAATTTGTCTGAGTTTTTACATTAAGAGTTAATTAGATTAAGAGAGCGGAGGGGAAACATCTGGAAATTATATACATTTTTATTAAAATTCTGTCATTCATCTCAAACAAACAATTGATTTCAAGTTAATTATTTGACAACTAGTCTAAATCATGTTTGTTAGCTTGGTATTAGTAACGGGGGTGCTAATATTGTTGGTGTAAGTTATTGTTCTAAAGTTAATGTCAATGAGATTAAAAAATATTAATAAATATAATAAATTTTTTGTTCACAAGGTATTTGCGACAATGGTTTACATTCTGGTCGAGACAGGGTATATCAGGACCAAACTTGAAAGAGCATCTGAACAAATTCATTGACATTACTTATAAATATGGCACCGAAATGACTAAATACGGGAAGGTTTACGGCGGTTATGGACTTTCCGAGAGATGGCTTGTAGTGAATGAACCGAATCTTATTCAGGCTATTATGGTTCAACATTCCAAAGCATTCACTGGAAGAGTTACCTGGTACATGGGCAAGAATTTATATATCAAAAATCTTTTGGTATTTATGCCCGCAAATGAAACCTGGAAGAGATTAAGATCAATAGTGGCACCTGCTTTCACACCTGGCAAAATAAAAAGAATGTTGCCACAAATGAGTTATAACACCGACAAACTTGTTGCAAATCTCCAGGATATCCAACAAAAGGGTTATTTCACTTTAAATTTAATATTTTAAAAATTCTTTAATCAATCAACATTAACTTATTTTACGTGTGTTTTTTCAGGGATGGGTAAGGGGTAGGTTCAACAAAAATAGTTCTTCCTGTAATTTATAAAATACCCCCTTCCCTAGGTTTTTACGCCAAAAAATACCTTCTTTTTTAAAAACAAATTGGGCGGCATTTTTGAATTGGTTTTTTCTCAAAAACGGTTTTCCCCTCTTATATTATAACAATAAAAATTCTATGAGTTTTGCCAAAAACCCCTAAAATCTCAACAATCTTGTGAATCCCTTAAATAGTTTTAAATTATTATCTTTCAAATTAGATAGCTCAGTTGATTTATATCCACATATCAATGCGTTAACTATGGATGTGATCAGTTCTTGTGCTTATGGTATCAAAACGGACGCAATAAATAACCCAGATCATCCCATTGTAGTTAATGTTTCAAAATTTAACTCGCATCATATTACAATAAGTCGAATATTAGCCATATTTATGCCTAAATTGGCTAAATATTTGAACATGGAGTTTTTTGATTCAAGCGTCACAGAGTTTTTCGCAGAATTAACCGATAGAATTGTGACCGAACGCAAAATGTTAAATGAACAAGCACAAATTAACACAGGTAATTAAAAATTAATAATGTCACTATTTTATTACATTTTTACTATTATTAGCCAAGAACAAATCAGATTTGATACAAATGATGATTGATTCCCAGTATAATGAGAATGAATCCACGTTTGACATACCACGAGGGAAGCTAAGCAAGGTTGAAATGACAGCACAATGCCTATTGTTTTATGTAGCAAGTATTGAATCAACAACCGCGGCCATATTACACACAATTTATTATATGGCCAAGTACCCACAATATCAACAGATAGTTTACTATGAGATTAAGGATGTAAAGGAAGTAACATATGAGCAGCTTGATCAATTTAAATTTCTCATTGCTTGTATTCAAGAATGTTTACGTTTATCCCCATCAATATCGACAATACCACGTGTTTGTGTGCAGGATATTACGTTAAACGGTATAGTTTTTAATTAATAAAATAGCATTTGTCCTAGGTGGCTAACATGCAATTAGGGTAAATATTTTCTTGTAACAATTTCAAGATTCCTTAAAATGCTTTTGAGGATTAGCAAGATGAGAACTACATTAACATTAACGTAGACATAACTTTGGCATAAAAGTACTTCCCCCTTTCCCTTAAGATTGATTTGCGTTAATATCCTTTGTTTTTGCTATGAGATGATTTGCATTAATTTAGTATAAAATTAGCTTGCTAAGAAACTTGATTTGATTTGATATCTTATATTTTTTATATTATCATTTGCCCAGGCATTAATATTCCAGCAGGCACAGCAATTGATATCTGGCCTTACGTCGTGCATAGAGACCCCGATTATTGGCCAGAACCTTTAGAATATAAGCCAGAAAGATTTCTAAATCCAACACACCCACCTTGGGCATATATTCCTTTTGGTGGCGGTCAAAGAATTTGCCCAGGTCAACGATTGGCCGAAGTCGAGATCCAACAATGTATGATTAAGCTCTTGCAAAAATTTAAATTTCATTTAGCTCCGGGATGTGAACCTGAATATTCGCGTGGATTTAATTCAGTTCTATTGCCAGAAAAATTTTATGTCAATTTTGAGTCGAGATAATAATATATATTTAAGCAAGAATTCATAGAGAATATTATCTTAACAAATTATTAGTTTAAGCTAAATAAAATAAATAAAATACTGAACATTGCTGTTAAATTGTAACGCAGGTTATACTAATCACTTTGGACATTCACACTTTATATAAACTAATACTGATCTATCACAATTGATGAACATATTAGAAAAACAAATTTTTATTATATTTTAGACACAGATTAATTACTACACTTATATTTTCATTTTCTGTCTTGATTTTCTAATAATTCATTTTTGAAATAAAATTTTTTCAATTTTAAAATCTACTCATGAACATTAATTGTTATGGCTGCCCAACCTTAAGTTAACATGCACTTATTCCTAAAACTAGTGGCACTAGAAATTTTAATTTTTAACATGATTGTTCTTTTAATTTTAATATAAAATTTACTTATGATAATTATTGATTGTTGAAAAATTTTATTCTGCATGAAAATTGTAAATATCCCTTGTAACTTCTTTTTAATAAGTAAATAAATTTAACAGCATATTACTCAGAAACCACAATGGTAATTTTTCTAAAAAATTAAACACTAATGGAGAAGGAAAATTAGTTATTTGAATTTTTTTTAAAATAAATATTTTTATCAGGGCGACAAAAAAGTGTCAAAAAATGCATTATTTTATTCTCAATTATCTAAAACTTTCTTATTATTATAGAGAGGCGATTCGGCTCGATATGAGCGCCACGATAGATACAGTGGATAATAGCAGAAAGTTTTCAAACATCATTGATATGTACAGGTAGTGGTGATTCACAAAAACCAGTTTGAGAAACAAAACAAAGCACTCGCTCTCTATTTTCACTCTATGCAATGCATGTGCGGACATAAGCTATGTCTCTACATTAAATTATAATGGGCGTACTACTCAATATACTGCAACAATTATTAATAGGCATAGCTTATGTCCATATTAGCATCAGTACTAATAGGAATATACTTTTACTACATCCCAACAACTCCCCTACACCCAAACTACAGCAGTACACCCAAACTACAGCAGTACACCCAAACTACAGCCCTACACCCAAACTACAGCCTTACCCCCAAACTACAGCCCTTCACCCAAACTACAGCCTTACACCCAAACTACAGCCCTACACCCAAACTACAGCCCTACACCCAAACTACAGCCATACACCAAGCTACAGTCCTACACCCAAACTACAGCCCTTCACCCAAACTATAGCCTTACACCCAAACTACAGCCCTACACCCAAACTACAGCCCTACACCCAAACTACAGCCCTTCACCCAAACTACAGCCTTACACCCAAACTACAGCCATACACCAAGCTACAGTCCTACACCCAAACTACAGCCCTACACCCAAACTACAGCCCTACACCCAAACTACAGCCCTACACCCAAACTACAGCCCTACACTAGGGTTTTTGGGTGTAGTTTAATTAGAGAGGTGTAGTTTGAATGTAGGGGTGTAGTTTGGGTGTTTTTGGGGTGTAGTAAAAGTATATCGCTTAATAATACAAGTTCGCAAATTCACTATTCTAAAAATGATTACAATAGTGTATCTTAGTTGACTTCCACTTGTCGAACCCTGGCGTTTAAAAGTGTTTCAAAAAATAAAATTGTTACCAGCAAGTGTGTTTCTTTATATCTTTCATTTTTTCTTGTTGGTCCAAAGAGTTAGCAATGCGCTTTTTCCATTCTTCCATTATTGCAATTAGTTCTTTGTTTTTCTTATTAATGATTTTGCCCTTCGATACGAATTTAAAAATCATCAATGGGTTCAAACAGAAGTAGCCCATTGAGGGCATCCAGGCCAGGGCTGCGAGCGCAGCCATACTTTTAATAAGCATTTTGTGGGGCCATCGGACGAAGGTGTAGGCGAAGGCAATGGCGCCGTTAACTAAAAACTGACTGTAAATAGTGATTATTTTGTATTCACGCTAATAATGTGTTACACTTACGCACAAAAGACACCCATTCCCATTATGCTGTTCAAAATAAAGTGTGATCATTAATAGCAGAAATGGCCAAGGGAACTTAAATTTTTTTAAAGTGCATTGGGGGCTATTTTGAAGGTGGGTTGCCGTAAATTAAAATATTGAAATTTTGGTAATGAAGTTTAAAGGTCAATATTCAATGTTAGCAACGTATATTGGGTGCATTTAGACCATGGATGACTAAGGTCGACGGTTATTTTTAAAAAACTTGCCGACTTGGGGGCTCCGAAAAACTACAAACTTCCCCTAAACCCCCTTAGCCTCGGAGCTTAGCCATCCCTAATTGCTAGATTCGGGACTTAATAAGATACTCACTCATCAGGCAATCCACCAAACTTGTCACCAAGAGGAAAAAACTTGGACATTATAGGATCAATGAACTGGAAGTCGCCAGAGGGTTTCATGTTTTGTTGCCTCGTTTGTATCCCTTTTCCCTTTTTCTGTCCCCCTTTCTGATCCTGGCCCAGTTGTCTCCACCATGTCTTCGAAAAGTCCAGTTGCTTTGGTCCGAGTTTTGGTCGTTTGTCCGCCACATCTGTCTCTCCCTTCTGTGACACCGACTCATCCACAGAAAATGACAATAAAATAGAGATAATTAGCAAGGATTTTATGGCAAACATTATCTCAAAATTGAAATAATTATTAAGAAAATAAATTAACAAAAATCAAAATCTCGACAAAATGTCTGACAATTTAATAAAAGATATTAATTTAGAAAATTATTTTTGGTTTTATATTACAATCCATATGTCATTGAAATAACGTTAGAAAACTTAATTGAATATAAAATTTTATTTTAACGTTTTATTCAATATTTGCATTAAGGACTCTTTAACTAGAGGCGGAGCCTAATTAACGAATTTTAATTGACATGATTTTGCAAGCTAATTAAAGGTCGATATTGAGGTAAATGAAATCTAATGTTTCCAATTAGTTAGTAACAAATTGACCCTTTAATTTTAAAATTAATAAGTACTAACTCAAATTGGTTTGCAATGATTTACAACGTCTGAGCGATATTTCATTAAACCAGAAGTAAAAAAATAATTAAATATTGATTTAAATATATTTTATGCGTATTTTGAATTAGAATTAAAGAGAATTACTTATATTACTCAATTGTGCTTGACTGTTTGACATAATACTGCTTTGCATGATAATGAGTTTCAAAAAGACTGAAATAAAGATTATAATATTATATAAAAATTTATCATGCGCAAACCTCATTTATTCAAGTTATTTTATATTCACGCTAATAAAGAGTTACAATTACGCATAAAAGGCACCCATTCCCATTATGCTGTTCAAAGTAAAGTTTGTTCATTTATAGAAGGAAAGGCCAAGGGTGCTTGAATTTTTTCTAAATGCAATGGGAGCTTTTTTGAAAATAGATTGTCGTAATTCAAGAATATCGAAATTTCGGTAATGAAGTTGAAAGGTCAAATTCGATGATAGAAACATGTATTTGAACATTTTATGAAAAACTTGCCCACTTGGGGATACACAAAAACTATCAAAAATCCCCCCTAAATCCCCTGAAAGCCTCGGAGAGTAGCTATCCCTGATTTCTAGATAAGGGACATAACTAGATACATAACTAAACAATTTAAAACTTTTTTAAATTAATAAAACAATTTTATATAAACTTGAACTTTTTTGTAGTCAAATAAACTTGGTCTAACTACATTTCAATAGAAATTCATTTAAATGAAGCGGTTAAAGATTTCAAGGGCCATGGTCAACCATCCCCTGGTTAGAACACGTATTGGTGCTTGATCTATTTGAATAAATAAATAAGTTAAAAATTGTTTACTATATAATTACAAGTTCAATTTTATTTTACCCAAGAATTCGTAATCAGCGCAATAATCGATATACTGTTGTTCTCTAAATGCCTGGCAATAAATGATCTGATACATCTAAAATTAGAATAACTGATAGACATGATTAGGACAGACCTCATGAAGTCTGAAGAATGCCGTAAACCATTGCGAGAGAAATCTTTTCGCCGACTTATCCACCGTGGCAATTGACTTTGTCCTGAAATCATGCCATGCACTTGTCGAGAATAAAGTGCAAAATTCATGAATTTTATTATTGACATTAACATGATAACTCTAGATCTGTAGAGATTTTTAAATCCCAGTTTAGGGGTACCCTTTTTTTCCCTGATAGAATCAGGGTTATACAAATCATTATTTCAAAATTTTTTAACAGGTATTTACACATCAGTATAGAGGAGCGATTCGGCTCGATATGAGCGCCTGGGTAGGTACAGTGGATAATAGCAGAAAGTTTTCAAACATCATTGATACTCACAGGTAGTGGTGGTTCACAAAAACAGTTTGAGAAACAAAACAAAGCACTCGCTCTCTATTTTCACTCTATGCAATGCATGTGCGGACATAAGCAATGCCTACTAATAATTGTTGCAGTATATTGAGTAATACGCCCGTTATAATTTAATTTGGAGACATAGCTTATGTCCTCACATGCATTGCATAGAGTGAAAATAGAGAGCGAGTGCTTTGTTTTGTTTCTCAAACTAGTTTTTGTGAATAACCATTACCTGTACATATCAATGATGTTTTAAAACTTTTTGCTATTATCCACTGTAATTGCGGTGGCGCTACTCAAGCATAATTCAGAGCATATTTGGCTCTCTATACATACGAGTCATATATATTATCATATGACTGAACATAAGGTGACGTCATTCGTGAGAGACCTCAAGTGATTTGACGCAAACATTGATATTTTGAATATAATTTAATGAATAAATATTATCCAAATTAGTTGTCAAATGTCTCAAACATTGGCCCAATCGCTGTCAGCGGCGATCAGTGACCACAACACTAGTAATAACACATCCATTTCATTGTCTCAAAACATTTTGAGTCACACTTTGAGTCCACATCAAAATCAGAGCACTCCTGATGTCGGCTCTCAGTCTCAGACATCAATCAATTCATCCCAGAGTGCAGTCAAAAATCCAGTCGTGATTTTGGACAAAAACCGATTACAAGAGTTGGTTCAAGAGGTGGATCCGAACGAGCAGTTGGAGGAAGAGGTGGAGGAAATGCTGCTGACAATGGCTGACGACTTCATTGAGTCTTTAGTGTCGACCTCTGCTATGTTCGCCAAACACCGCAAGTCTTCAACACTGGATGTTAAAGACGTTCAGTTGGCTCTCGAGAAGAACTGGAAGATATGGATCCCCGGCTTCGGATCAGATGACCAGCACAGACACCACAAGAAGTCATTCGCCACCGAAGCACACAAACAAAGAATGGCTTTAATTAAGAAAACACTTAAAAAATTCTGAAAATATTTATTAAAACTTTATTTCATTAATTTTATGACAAATAAATGACTTTTTGTTTGCATTTTATTATTATTCAGACCTTAAATACAATAAATGTCTTATTTGTGACAATTGTCCACAAATTGGACTCAATTTAGACAAATATCACAACAAATTCTCTCCGATATTCTGAATAACTTTTATGTCATTAATGTCTGTATTCTTAAGCGATATATTGAATGTCAGACAAATTTCTTCATCAGTTCCGAAGTTGTGATCACCAAAAGTCTGATTCTTGACAATAGTTTCGGCTAAATATCTACAAATGGGAGCCAAAGAGTCTTCTTCTGCGCCCAACAAAGTCTTCGTTGAATAAACTCGTTTCTGTGGATTATATAAGACTTGGATCCAATTGGAGCCCAAGTTATTGATGTCTGAAATGATGTAAAGATTCAAATCGCGGATTGAAATCAAATCAATTGAATTGTTTTCGTCTATTTTCAACGCTTTTGTTTTGCTCTCAAAACCCATTTCTTATGGATATTGAGTTCAAACGGATTCAATCAAATGGAAACTGTGGCCAAAGTGTGGCCAAACTGTCCTCAAATTACTTCTTCAATAACCCACTAATAATGGATTAGTTTATGTCCAACAGAACTGTCACAGAAGTAATGCCCACTTTTAGTCTCTTCACAGCAGTTTGTATTATCTATAAACTCTCTCCACACCAATAAACGTAACGTTATTTATGATTAGATCTCAATGTTTACAATCAACCAAATGATGAAATTGTATTGTTTTGAGTGAATTCCTGATAACTCTCTTCAAACATGGATTCAATCACTTCGACGGTAAGCAAAATGTCACCAAATGATGGATTGGCTTTTGTTTTGAAAGAAGTGGAGAAAACCCACAAAAATCACACAGAATTGAAGAAAATCATTCGTCTCGTGAAGAATGAAAAGGATGTCATTCTCTACGAACTCAAGAAATACGAACAACTCTTCAATACATACAATCAGTTACAGAACCGATTGGTCTCACTCTTGAATAAGAACCAGGAATTGATGGCATATAAACTCAATTTATTCAAAGCACTGAAGACTATCTCAAAACAAGTGAGTGACCAAAAGCCCACCACAACCGACACCTCACCCACAGAGGCAAAGGAATCAACGAAAGTGTCTTCGGGCACAGAATCGACCCCTTTCTGTCTCCAGAAGACTCAAATTAAAGAAATTCATTTGAATGCTGTGCCAAATAGGGTGTTCCCATCAGAACTCGAAGCTCTGTCTGATGTGACTCCAATTAATAGACACAAAATGGAGAAAAAGGCGAATGATTTCTATTATACTTATTATAATAATTGTCAAACAAATGAGAAGAACCCCAAAACACTCTATAAAAACCTCTATAAAAAGGGTCAATCCATTTATGGGAGGAATTCCGTCAAATTTGTTTATGACTCCACACTTTGTGACCCAAACAGTGTTCACACAATTAAATCAATGCAACAAAATCTTATTACAAATGAAACTCAGATCCAATCAAATGATAAATTTGTTGATAATATTAATTCTTCTTCAGTCCAACAAATACCCAATTCTTGTGATCCGAAGCCATTGTTCCAAAAACCTGACAATGATTTCAATTTAACGAATGATATTTCATTTGAATCCAAAAACATTGAATCAGAAAATTTGGTTAAATCTCCAAAAAAGGAATCAAATATCAGTTCAAAGATTAAGAAAAAGGAAATAAAAGTTAAAGAAGAAGTAAATAATATTTGGAGAGAAAACTTGATTGATAAGAATGATAAGAATTGTCGAAACGAACATAAGTCAGAGTCTCATAAACCGTCGAAATTTAGCGAAAAGAATGGGACCAAAGAAAGCAATGAGAAACCAAATGAAGGCCACAAAAGGAAGAGATCCCTCAAATCGACTGAGAAATCAACTTTTATTGAAACTCAAAAGAAAATGTATTCAAATGACAAGATTTCAGTCATTCATAATCTAAGAAAAAAGTTGAAGAAATGTGATGACAAACAGTTGTTTGAAGACTTACCAGATGTTAAAAACTATGCAAAAGACGAAAAATTGATTAAAAGCGTCAATAAAAGAGAAACTGAAGACAAAAATAGGCTTTTAAAACGCCATCAAAGAGAATATGACTCAAAGACTAGAAGTCATGAAAATCGGTTTAAATCAGACAAAACTCATAAAACTAATGACAAACTTCTAAAGTCAAGAGAGAAACCGGAAGAGTCTAAACACAGACATAAAGACAAACAAAAGAGAAAACATGACTCAAAGAATTCAAAAAAGAGACATAAAAGTCCTGATCCCAAACCCACGTCAACGAAGACCCACATCACCTCCAAAACTGAACCGAAAGAAGAAGTAAGTATTCCTACCATTCAATACGAAGTTGTTTCTGATAAAGACATTCAAACATCGGATCATTTGAATGATGCGAATGAAGTCAATTCATTAATTGAAAGTAAAGTTAAAACGAATCAGAAAATGAGTGATGAGGTGGAGGGGGAAGCACTCAATGAGCAAAAGGGTGCCATTAATGAGGTGGTTATCACTCCGAACTCAGATATAACAGTTCCTCAAACATGTGAAACGACTAAAAAGAAAGTCTTTTCCCGATTTATTGCAAAAACAAGACTTAAATTTAAACTCAGGAGGAATACAGAACCCAAAGTGAATATTCCTCAAAACCACTGCAACACAAAGCAAACAACGGATGGATTGGAGGAAAGGGCTCAGAAACAGGTATTGCAACAAAAAATTAAAGAAGAATTGCTTCTTAATAAAAAGAATCGACAGAAAGGTGTGGAAATGCAAATAAATAGCACATCTGATTCGCACCACATCTCTGTCACCACTAATTCGAGTGCAATAAATGTTGAGAATGTGATCCAAATGGAAAGCATTGCCAAAAGGTCTTCGATCAGCCCTCATAGCAATCCATTGATTAATAAATCAGATCTTAAATTCAAATCTATGGCACAAAGTTCACCACCACTTGCAGTGCCGATCCCTACCACTCCTAAATCAATAGTCAAAGTCAGTACTAATTCAGTGATTGAGGAAAAAAACAAAATGACTAAAATATGGCCAAAATCTATAAAACAGACTCTGAATAGAGATGCAACTCATCGTTCACTTCCTACAAATGACCGGCAAATGTCTATTCCTTCAAATTTGACTCAAAATACAAATTCAAAAGCAATTCATTCAATAGTTGTTCCAAAACTGCAGGCATTTAAGAAGAGTAAAATCAGAATTAAAAGATAAATTTATAGTTGATTCGAGTTTACTTCAAAATTCAAAACAACTATCATGCTCAAATTCTAATCATTATAACTATATTTTAACAATTCCTTGACTTAATTATTTATATAATTATTTAATAAACTTCTCTTAAAAATTTAATTAATTTTATAGTTATTTAGAAATTCAAAATTAACTCATTAGAAGTTTAAAGTTATTTACAAGTTTTGGGACATTTTATATGAGAGTAAATGAGTTCTTAATTTGACTAACAGTTAGTCACAACTTATTGCTAGAAAGGAGACCGCTATTCTGAAAGGACACTTTCCCTTAAACACGAATTTATGCTGGCTTGTCCATAGAGAAATTTTCA
>JAQIWF010001043.1:0-13716 GCA_034694965.1 Ceratozetes gracilis | reverse complement strand
AAAAAGAATGACTCATTATAGAAAACATGGATAAAAATCTAGATAACATTGAACAAAGTGTGACAACTACCTTGTTTCTTTTCTAAATTCTTTATTATCCGAAATAAGCAGAAAAATTAAATTTAGTGTTAAGTCTTACATGAATTTTGATGCGATGTTTTCATTATATTTATATAAAGCATTTGAAATGTTATTCTAAATGTTGTCTTAAATTTTGGTTTCTTACGTGAATGAAGGTGGTCATTTCAACTCAAGTGGCAGTCGATGGCAATTTGCTGGCTGTGTCTGACAACATGTTTGTACATAACAATTCAAAACATGGCAGACGAGCGAAAAGGCTCGACGCCTCAGAAGGTGAGTTTATTGTCTTGAGATATATCAAGAACATATTGTAAGAGTAATATGAGAAGGATTGAGAGTAACAGTAGAACTGTCCAAAATGTAATTCCTTTGATTTGAGAGGCGTATGGCACAGAATAATATTATTCTTGTAATATCATAACAAATTCAATTTAGCAAGATGAAGTAAGAAAAAGTTCAAACATTAATCAAATGTTTTTGGGTTTCTACTCTATTCAGACAATTTATTTCAAAGGTTATTTAGGGAAATACATGACAATGTGAGGAATATTTTTGGATAAAACTCCTCTAAATTCCTGTTTTCAGTGTAATTTAATTTTGATTGGGGCTCTTCCTTGAGGCTCTGTAAAGTGATCTTGTTAGTGACTCTTAGGTATCAAATGCTTATTATTATTAAATTGAAATAAACAACAATTTCATTGCCATTCAGAGATTTAAGAAATGAATTGCAATAAGTATTAAATGTTTCGGAACATAAATATTCGCAAGTCTTCAGAATTCAAATAAGACGGAAAGACTTTTGAGTTAATACAGGTTTCGGTTCATTTCACTCTTAGTCGTAAAATTGGAAATTATTGAAAATTCTTGATGACTAAGATCTTGAATTCATTTTGAATGAGCAAAATATTGAACAAATGAAACTTTAGCCTTTTTATCTCTTAGCTTAAATTTGATTCAAGCCTGAAGGAGACAAAAGACTAGAGAGTAACGTGCCCTGCTTATTGAGTAGTTCTCACTAGAATAGTTGCTTGCATTGCAAAGATGACAAAATTCTCTCCAAAGCAAACCTTATTCCCGACCCAATGGAAAGTATCCTTTAAGTTAAAAACACTATATATTGAGCTGACAACGTGTCCAACCAATTCAACAATACATTTCAATAATTTAAATACAATCGAACCCCGAATATGAACAGAATATCAATTTCTATGAGAAGCTCTATTACAGAAGCAGTCACTGCTCTAAATATATACAAGACTCAAATGTAAGGCTAAAACGCACGCAAATTAGAGAATTCCCCTGTTGTGTCTGCTCATTGATTTGAGGGTGAATTAAATAGGCAGAATGTGCAAGTAAAATTGAATATGGGCAATAATTTTGACCATGCTATAGCGAAGTTCGATTCTATAAGTATTCTAAATAAATGCTTATCGATGAGTGATATTAAGTGGACCCAAATCTTAATATGAATCGACTATTTTGTATCGAATGACTAATTTATTCTGATTGATGTCACAACAGTTCCCTTTACAGCCACGCCGTGCATCAAAGCCATCAGTCCGACCGAGGGCTGGACCACAGGCGGCTCCACTGTTATTATAATCGGTGATAACTTCTTTGATGGACTACAAGTTGTTTTTGGAACAATGTTAGTCTGGAGTGAGGTATGGCTCCAATCATTCACTCAATGATATCCTATTTCCTAATTTGAATTTGCATTTGAATCGGCAGTTCGTCACCGCTCATGCCATTAAAGTACAAACGCCTCCCCGACATATACCAGGAGTGGTCGAAGTGACGCTCTCTTATAAATCCAAGCAATTTTGCAAGGGTGCACCAGGCAGATTTGTCTATGTTTGTAAGTACAGCTTTAATTCCCTTAAATTTAAACATATTTTTACGGATTTAGAAATAATTTATTGTCTTTTGATTGAAATAAATCAGAACAGAACTCAAAAAAAATGTTTCAAATAATCAGTTTATTCTCTTTTCAACACTCAATTCATTACCAAATGTTAGGCATATGTTTGCATTCAAATTATTTCTTCAAAATATACCAAAAATAAGTTCTCAAATCTATTCGGTTAAATAAATCATCTTTTTTTTAATTGAAAGATCTGTGAAGTATCACAATTTGTAGACTTTATTTCACTTCAGACAAACTGATGTAGAGTTTGAAAAATATGTTTTCCTTGAAATTAATCTCTTTTTCTGATATATTTTTATTACAAATTAATAAATTACTGCCGGCCTTAATGCTTAATACTCTAAAAGGAGTGGAGGAGCACAGAATGAAAAAAAAGTTAACAGAAAAATGCATTTTTTGAAAAAGTGATGTTCTTTTAGATAGTCGTAACACAAACTGAATGATAAACTGAAGTGAAAACGAAATGTAATTCTAAACCCAGAGTCGAGGCATTGTCGCACTCATAGGGGATGATTCACTCCACAGAATTAGATGTTGAATAGAGGATTAGGTATTGTCGGCATCCCATCCATAACTCTATTCAATATATTTGGGTTGGGATTAGACCGAAAGCTCAGTCTATTTATGGCCACTATTTTTGTTTAATTTTTGTCAGTAATCCTCCTTGCATCTTTTTTGAATTGAAAAATTAATTCTTGTCATAACTGTGATATAAAATCAAAATTTATTGTTTTGCAGCACTGAATGAGCCAACAATAGACCATGGATTCCTTAGATTAGCCAAACTCATTCCGAGACATCCCGGAGATCCGGAAAAATTACCAAAAGTTTGTTATCATTACTAATATGACTAAGACTTACATAACCTTCAAAACAAATTAGGAAATAATACTCAAAAGAGCGGCCGATTTAGCGGAAGCGCTGTATAGTATGCCCCGAAATACTCCCTCTCAGCTGACAGGACTGCCAACTCCGAGGTCACCGGCGAGTGCACTGAACAATGCGGCCGCCGTTGCGATGTCCGCCGGATTCAACGCTGCCTACGCGGCCACTGCAGGTCAGCTAAACTGTGCCACCGAACAGCCACTCTATCATCAGAACCCTCAGTCCAATGCATGTCTGGATAGAATGGGTTCACTCGACAGATATAACACATCCCATAAACCGATGCCACCACATGTTTATTGTTATGTTTATAACGGTATTTAATATTGTTTTTGCATGAATTCAATCCAACAAATCCTTCACTTCATTGCCCGCACTCTATATGTGAACCCAATTCTTATTCTCCAAACAAACACTCTATGCGTCGATAGAAAGACTGAAAGCAATTGTTTTTTCGACTAATTTCTAAAGCAATCGATTATTTGTTAATAGATTACAATCGAACGCAAGCGAGTAGTGTATCGCCGAGTCGTGGCTATGGGTCCAATGCCTCGACCCCTCACAGTAGCAGTGGGGGCAGCTCTTATGGTGGCAATGGCACCACATCCACAATGAATGGTAGTTATGGCAGTCCACCCACAAATATGACTCCAACTGTTCCGGGATCGCCAGGACTTTTCAACGGTAAGTCATTTTATTTTAATAACGGCCCCAAAAGTTAATTTGAATGATTGCAACCCTAATTAGGGATGGGTAGTATAGTATCGGCGTCGCCCTTTGCAGCGATGAACCCGTTCGCACTGCCCACATGTAATGGCCAGTCATACGGTTCATCAATTGTCTCATCAACCAAATGATCAAAACGGGGATCAACTTTTTGAACACAATTTGCATATTTGAAGACATGAAATGTTGTTTTATTGACGCACATAAACGTTGTATTAAAATATATATTATATTCTATACTATAATATAGTGTATATCGAAATGTATTAATTAATTCTCATTATTATTATTATTAACTCTAATTTAGAGCAAACTTTTACAACGAAAATATTATAAATGAGAGAAAGGAGAAAAGTTTGCATTCATTTAACAAATTATAGAATTTCATGAATTTCATCAAATCCTTTGTTTTCATTGAATTTATGCTTTTTATTGATCTCATTATAAGCGAATAGAAACAAAAAATATGATTTTTTAGCCAAATTATGGTCTAATGGGTGCTTATATGATGAAAGCTTCGCATAATTATCATCATTATTATTATAATTCTGTAAACATAAATATTTCTTAAAATTAAAAATAATTTATTCAATGATTTGAATGCTTTTAATGATGAAAATGTGCCACAAATTGATCTCTTTGTATAAAAAGGGTTTAAGCGATGCTTACATTCAATGAATTATTATGTATTCAAAAGATATACTGAATCTAATGTAAAATACATCAATCATTTGGGAAAAGCTTATGATTACATTGTCTCAAAAACACTAAATTTGTAAAAACTCTACTCTTTTTTTTCAGAGAATGAATGATATTTTAATTTATTGCGATATGAAATATATATAAATATATAAAAACGTAAAAATTCTTTGTTTTCTAAATGATATTCCGTTGAATTCAAATGATATTCAAAAGAAAAACAAAATGATATAGAATTCATGGGAAAGTAAATTATGTAAAAATTTTCAAACACCAGAACTCAACACAAGGGTTGACAGAATTTTGCTATTATTTGTTTACTCTTTATCTTTAAATATTTACCAGGAAAATTTATCCGAAGAATCTCTGGGAAGTGATAATGCATTTAAGCGTTACTTAATGTAAAATATTATTCATTTTTAATCGACTTTTAATTGGATTACAATTCAAATCAACGGAAAGACATTTATTTTTAGTGTAAAAAGACTTTAATTTTTGTTTGTTTTACTAAATTCTCTCATTTTGTGTGTTCTCTAAAAGACGACAAACTTTTGATGTATTTGTGATTTTGAAACAGATTTGTGCAATACTTTACGGCTATAATGAGTTACTATTAAAAAACAAATCAATCCATAATTGTTTTCATTCAATCGAGAGACTTGTCGGGCATAAGGACAGACCCATTCTGGTGACTCTTCAAACAGCTCAATAACCGAGGACTCTCTATGCAAATAGTGAGCGTATAGTGGGTTTGTGAGCGATTGAAGAGGAGACCAGAACTGATGCATAAATTTATATAATATAGAGTTAATAATGTTGTATGCAAACCATCTGCTCTCCACTAAATATGTGCTCTACCTCTTATAATACGCTATATTGGATGCTGTGCTCCGTCTATATATGCGACAGCACTCAATATATTCCGTGTCTTATAATGGAATTAAAGCAATAGTTGTCTGAATAATAATGTGCTTCACTTCACGGACCGCTTCCATTGAAATGGTTTCAAAAATTGCCCATATTTTCAATACTTATATGAATCCAATTTAAAAATCCTATACTCGAATCAAACCAAAGCCTAATAAGAGTCACAATTCTGTGCACTTCTTCACTGAAAAATGGTTGCAATACAAGCATTCGGTTCGACACCCATTTCTCATCGTTTAAAACTTTATACAAATAATTGAATTCCTTTTCAATTGAAAACCGAATGAAGAAAATATCAGTTCAATTGGTTTTCGATACTCCGAGTCATTTCAAAGTGTATTCTATTTGTCTCAACAGTTGTGTATACATTGTATGAGCTGCAGGAAAGTCATCTTCTGGTTGTGCTGTCCTTAGCTGTGGATTGGGTCACAGGTGCGACCATTGGTTTAATGAGGTGAGGCTATACCAGTCGAATGACTCACTAAATCTAACTCAATATAATTTTCATTGAATTGTCAATTGCATCACAGCCTTCAAATGGCTCTCCTCTCAAAGAGAGACAGAGTGAGCAGCAAAAGAGAGAGAGAGAGAGAGAGAGAGAGAGAGAGAGGGAGGGAGAGAGAGAGAGAGAGAGGCAAAGTTGCAACTACTGCTCTATTTGCTATGCACTGTGCGATCCAATTATATCTGTTCAGAAAAGGCATCCAAACTAATACTACTCTTATTTGCATACATTTGGAGTTCACCCCAAATACAGAGACAACACAAAACCCGAGTTTGTGTTCACCTTTGAATCCGGTCTACAACTGGGCCTCGATTTGCACAATCGATTTGCAAGGCTAATTTTGTCCTCTAATAGAGAAGTGCCTTATTTTTACCCATTTAACAGCTCTATCGTCCTGTTCTCCTTTGCTCTACTCAGCCCTTCACATGACTAATGAGTTTCATTGAATTATTATTGAAATTAATGGACGAAACTTAGAAATGTATTATAAGTTAATTTAATTGAGTCTAACATTAATTGAATGAAAAACGAAGAAAAATCAAAAATTTATACAAAAAGTGTGATCCAAATGTCGATCACTTTTGCATTAAAGCATATGTTTAGTGCTTTAATGAAGTTTAAAACGAATTCAATTCTGACTCAACTCAGCCTTTCATCTCAAAAATCTTTATAAATAATTTATATTTTAAAAGCGAATATAATTTTAATTCATTTAAATTTACACAATTTTTGTGCTCAAAATAAGTGAAATGACTGCTAAATTGAAATAAAGTACTTTCTGGAGGAAAGATATTTTTTTATGGAGTAATAGAAAACAATTTGAAGATCATAACCGGTATGAGTGCAACACATAGTATGTGGAGAACCATCAAGGTGATTCATGAATTCATTACTTTTACATTTTAACAACTTTTCATTCAATTTATCGATTTTTTAACAAATTAGTCAGCATTTAGTTCATGAAAATTGGAAAAAATGAGAAATTAGTGTAATTACGTGTCGTCCCTATTATACATAAGGGACACGAAAGCCAACACAAACTCATTTGATTGATTGCCAACAATTGTAACAATATTTTTATCGATTCTTTAATTTATAATAATTATGAGCACTAAAAATACAATACATTTCAACAGAGTTTTAGATAACTATCTCTACTTTTTTTGTCGTTCATTTCAATCTAAATGAGTGGAAATTATTCAATGTTTGAATCAACGGCTTTCAGCCAAAAAAATCTATGATTTCAATGAATAAGATGTGGAAAGTCTTGAAGTCTTGCCGTGAAAATGGAGAGAAAGAGTGGAAATGAAGAATAAAGTCATTGTTTTCGACACGATTTGGCTTTTAAGTCATTAAAACAAAGAATATTCCAAAGGGAGTATCACCGGAATAAACCAATTAAAAGTCCCATTAGATTTAAGTATAAACATTATCAAAGGTTAAGCCAAAGTTGTGAACCACTTTTTATTTGTACTGAATATCAATGCATTGTTTAATATTCAGTCCTGAGTTTGGTTGACGTCTCTGTGGACTAAATTAAAACTATTTCCTTAATTAATGACTGGCTTTTCTCATGAAATACGATTCGTATGACTAAAACAGATATAAAAGGCTTGAATTCAGACAAAAGATGATAAATAAATCCAAAGAGAGTTTTCTTTAAGTAATTCAATACTTGAAAATCGCAAATATATATTTGTCAGTGAATTATTGCAAACACAGAATCTGTACTTAAATTTCCATTTATTACACTCAGTCACCATCTGATCCAACCATAACTCTTGAATATGTCTCACATTCACTGCCATTGTGTCTGAGCTCACAGTTATTGCATAAAAAGAGTATTTCAATGAATTTACTTTTGAATGTTTCAAATGTCAAACAAAAGTTTTTGGATTTAAACAAATTAAGAATAGATGTAAAGAAGCAGAAAAATGACACAAAAACTGATGCAAAAAAGTAAGTCTGAAGTTAGGCTCAGATTCTGTTGTGAAGAGAAATTCAATATAAAGAGAGAAATGATTTCAATTCTCGTATATTTGATTGATTGCAGAGAATAATAAAAATAATCAAATTGTGAACACAAATGAAATATAGGATCCAATTGTTTCCCGTCTGATAAAGGAAAGCATTTTATTGTTATTTAGGAGTAGAGGGAAAGGCCAACAAATTAAAGGAAACCAAACAAAACAATTATTCTTAGAAGTCATGCATCAGAAGAAATAATACCGTTTTATAATTAAGCGCCAGTGCCTGCACTGACCACTGGTCAACAGTTAATACGTCCCAATGGATGTATTATTGCATACACTCATAGACTCTCTATTTCTTAAACAATACCCACGAGTATAGGAAAGGGTAAAAATATAGCACAAACCGCAATCAACAAATCTAATGTTACATAAAATTGTCTCTCGTTTTGCATTAACTGCACTTAATTGTAGTCCTAATGCTATAGATTTGCTCACAAATGAGTCGACTATTGATTTTTCGTCGACAAAAACTCCAAAAGAAAATCATTTCTCCATTAAATCGAATTAATTCTTAAGTCAATAATTCAATTAAATTAAACCTCTTTTTATTAATAGTTTCATCGCTTAAACTATTTATTAATGACTCTTCGCTTAAGAAAATATCCAATTTGTTTGAAATTCTTTCTTAAGTAATGAAATATTATTGTGTAATAAATCATAGTCAGAGTGGAAGGCATTCCTCTGCTCAACACGTGTCTGTTCTGTCTTAAGGTTTGAATTGGTGGGGCCTTCACTTAGTTTTTTAGCAAAACACTGTATACCACAAGGGATTAAAAGCAGAAATCAAACTTCATTTAAGGGATTTATAGTCCCAAAAGTTAATTTTATTTCTCAGACTTATTAAGGGCTCAGGCATTACATCCATTCACTTGTATTCACTCGATTCCGATGTAAGGCATTGAGTTTGTCATCAATTTTTTCACTCCTTTTCTATATTTCTGTGAACACAAACTCATTCTGTAGGCCAAAGAAAAGGCAACTGAGCTCTCATTTTTGGTCTATCATTCTTTACATACATTTGCACAGCACTCTAATGCAGTCAAAGTAGAGTTGCTATGGTCTCACTCCAGGGACAGTCGGCAACAAATTTCACTCTCTTTCGCACCATTAGTCGGAATTCTCTACTTTTTTACTATCATTTCATCACTGAATCCAAACGTTAGGTTTGGGATCACTTTCTGGGCATCAAATCAATGCTCTATTTTATAGCCATTCCTTTCAACTCTATACAGGAATGGCTATAAAATGAACGATAAAGTTATGCGATCAGAGAATACATTTATAAACACATATTCAGCTCATCTTCACTGCACTGAAGAGAAAAATAAATTTGACTTCAATTCACTCACAATTGAAGTCAAGAAAATCAAATAATTGTTTTGTGAGAAGAAATGAATAAAAAGGGATTAGTTGTGAGAAAATTGCGACAAAATAATAATAAACGCAAAAAGTGATGCATTTTATTGTTAAATGAATTCATCACTTAATCTAATGAATGAATGATTGGTTGGTATCGAAGGCCCAAAATGTTGAGAAAAAACATTAATTTAGTCTAAAGTATAAACAATTTTTTCATTTCAGTCGTTGGGAAATGGTTTGCAAAAGAGATGATTAGAGCGATGGAAAGCAATGCAATCCATCTTTGATTCAGTTGGGAAATCCTATACCAGAGATCGGCGTTTCTTTTCGCAGCACTTCTTATATTTTGCTCGCATTTTAAGACTAATAGCAGAGAAAAAAGTAGTGAAACAAAAGTTAAGTAAATGCAGTACTACTGCTCTGCCAGTGCTCTTAGACTATGGATAAAAGCATTGCGATATTGGGCTCTCTATTACATCATTGTGTGAATGAGTTGCTTCACAAAATGGACCGCTGGGACTATCGCTCAAATCCAGGCGCTCACAGCTCTGGCAACACTGCCTAATGCCTAAAAGGTATGTCAAAACTGTATAACTTATAGACAATAACAATAAGAATACAAAATAAGAATAACTTATTTTATATGCTTTTTAGGCACTGAATCCAAATGAGTCGACAATCAAATCATTTCCACTTTTATCTAAAATATTGTTTTAATTAAAACATTACATTATTTACAGATTTGATATTAAAGTCATTATTAACACTATTGGAGGAAATGAATGGGAATTAAATGAATAATAAGAAAAGGCTTAAAATAAACTGAAAATTTCTTCTATGAAAGCACTCGAGTTATTGAACGTCGGATTCGATGTGAAAGTCTGACAGATCTTCTCTACCAATAAGTTTGAGGTTCTGTTCACACATTAAATCATTTATAGTCTGAGAAAACATTAATTTGAAGAAAACCTACCCTTTCGTTGCATAGATGAAGAAGAGTTACGAAAGCGATGGGAGCGCTCAAGTTCTGTGCCATTACTGGAGTCACTTTTTGCGGTAATGTTTTGTATAAACTGACGAAATTTAAGTCTGGATTCAGTCGAATAGGAGTTATCTGCAAATATAAGACATTTAAAATCAGTTCAAATAATATGAAATTCATTGAAAACATAAACATAAGTAAAGAGTGAATGAGTAGTGAAGACACTCTGAGTGACCAATAGATTGAAAGAACGAATGAAAACTGATTTGAGACATACCTCAGGACTAATTGGAGTGTTGGGAGCACTGACAGGACTGATGACGTCCCACATCGCTCTCTTTAGTTTCTTGACGTCCATCTTTTTGGCAAATTTGGCGAAAGCGATGTTAATCTGTTGCAAATCGTAGGGCTGTTCCACTAAATTGTCGCCAACGAAGGCCATCATATCTGTGTGGGCATTGAGTTGAGAGAGGGGTACGCTTTGGCCCAATTCCAGAGGATCTGTGAAACCACCCGTTGGTATGTCGTCGTCATCGTCGTAGTCATATCTCTCCATTCCTGGAGAGGCCGGCGCTCCGAATGAAGTGTTACTATTGATTGTGGTGTCCATAACTTCGTCCTCCTTTTTGGCGCAATGAAAGGTATGGTCGGGACGTATGAAAGAACGCGCCAATGATTTGGGTTCGAAGCCGTGATCCGCCGGTAGTTTGAGTTCACTATTATTGGACTGCCATTTGGTAAGTGTCGTCACTTTGAGTTTGAGCTCATTTTTGCCCAAAACGTCGCATTCCTTTTCATCGAATCCATTGTTTTCATTATATTTGAATTCAGGGAAAAGACGGCGCTGTCGACGAGGTTTCTCCGCATTGGGGTCAATGTCTTGTCCCTCAGGTCTATCTTTCTTGTTCCAAAAGGGCATTCTCTTCCAGTGCATAGGACCGGCCCACGAACTTAATAGCTTTGGATTGAAATATGTGTAGTCATTGGGTCTGTCGGACAGCATTTTGACCAGATCTCCGACGCCCTGCATATTAACCGCTTTTATAAGTGACTTCTTTGTTGTGTTCACTTCGTGCGGCTCCAGCTCTCCATCGCTATCACTGTCATCGTTGTCGAACACATCTCCGGCCCCCATATCCTCGCAGTCCATATCATCGATATCCTCGACCTCTGCATTCAAATCGAAAGCAAAACTATCTCTTCGGGCATAAGACGGGTCTTCTTCTCGAGGAATGAGATCAATACCACCGTCTCTGTTGAGGAACTCAAATGACGAAAGTTGTGGACATATTTTGGCAGTACTTTTGGACACATCATTGAAAATATTATAAAATTTGGTTATGTTTTGGGTTTTCTGTTCATTAATGCAATTATTATCAAAATTGACGGAAGAATTTGAGTCCAATAATAGCATTCCGTTGGGATTGAGCTTAAGGTTTGCCATTAGAAGTGAGTTCACATTTCCCATATCGAAAGCGGCGGACAAGTGATGGAATACCGGATCTATTTCTAAGTTTGTGTCCACTTTCGCCACATTCAAAGACTCGATATTTGGCGCTAAAGTCTTTATATTTCTTTTGGTGGTCTTCTTCCGTTTAGGCCGTTGTCCGCCCTCTCCGTCGTCCATATTCTCCATTTGGTCGTCCATCGGATTGTCTTCGTTTTGGGGGTTTTCCTGTGCGTTGTTACCATTCTTATCGTTATTAAGAGCCATAACCAGACTGGAGGCCACTTTCTGTGCCTCGGCGTGGACTGAGTCGACACGATTGCAGTAAATCTTAGCGCCGGCATCCAAAGCACTGCCCGCGAGCTTGAAGTTCACAAAACTCTCGTCCTTTTGGCTCTGTTTTATCAGTTCCGACATATAGTCAATCAAATGGAGTCCAAAAGCGTTCTTAACATTGATTTTATTGGTGGCCGACAACTGAATGCAATGCGTGTAATGTTCTCTCAACTCATTGGAAGTCATGGTAACCCCCGCGGGGGCCACAGGTCCTCGACTGGGTGTTCCCCCCAAACCCACAACACTACGCCTCTGTTGTGCTGCTCTTTCAGTCTGTCTGATCCGTCGTTCCTCGCGTTCATCCCTTTCCCCAATTGGTGTGCCTTTTGCTACAATTAAACCGAAGCTCTTTCTCTTCAAATGACTTTCGACGGCATTCCTATTGAGTGAAACGACGGGATTGAGTGTCGCGTCCACTGATATGCCATTGACTTTGCCGTTGGAGAGTCTTATGTCAAAACTCTGCGTTTGGTTAACCATTGCGTCCTCTTTAAGTCGATGGTGTCGTTTGGCGGCAACGGTTGGCTTCTTCGGTGTCTCGCAATAACTCTCCTCTGAATCGGAACTAATGTATCGTTTATTGCTTTCCTCTCTTTTTAGTGGCATTTCTAAGAAATTTTCGGTAATTTATTAATTTATACAAAAATTGGACACAATTTAGAATTTAATGACTTTTATGTGATTTTACCTCAAATTATATTAATTTGATTCGTATTTGAATTCAACGGACGATAAACACGTGAAACACATTTCTGATGATTGTTGACAAAGAAGTTGAGGACAAATGGCTTTAAATTCAATATAAACACAATTATTGTAAACAAAAACAATTGCTGTGAAAGTAGTTTATTATATAACAAATGCGCGCTTCATATAAATGGCGGTAACCGTCGCTCAGGTGAGGGACTGTTCACATATTGCGTTCTATAAACTCCCCCATAAACTAAATCTTCTGTTAAATTGTAATAATACCTTGCTCAGTAATTGACACTTATCAGCCTTTCTGTTCTTAAAACTCATACCTAATTGAATCACATTTTAAGGAATTAGTTAGATATAATATTTGAGTATTTTGAGCTAGGTTATTGTGGTGTTTGGCATTGAACTGGAAAATCAATAACTTCTATGGTAACACATCTTTGACAAAACATAATCCAAGAACATTGAAAATTATCGATTAATACTAATTCAGTTAAACTATTGTCTAAAACATTGAAACCAATCCATGAATTGAATCCAATTTACAATTATTTCAATTTACAGATGACTTCAGTATTGAATTTAATTTTTTTTGCTTTAAAATAAAAGTTTGTAAAACTTTGTAATGAATTCTTGTGAAGAAGTGTTAATTCAATAGCTTTTAAATAAATCACAAAATATTTGAATTGTAATGTCATCTGAGGAGGAGTTGCATAAAGAAGAAGAGAACCGCAAGAGATGTGAGGGTTTGTAAGCTTGTGATGAGTTTCAGAAATTGTTATCCTTTTGTGATTACTTTCCTAAAGATTATGCGGTAGAAGAAGATGAATGGCAAGAGATTAAGGCCTTACCTCTAATAGATTTGAGTAGTAAAGACGATTCATTTAGTGGTGGTGTTTCTTTGGGAGTGACCAGGGTTACTTCCAGTGTTGAATTTGATGAAGTTCTCACATATTTTGAGACGTTGGATATAACCCAACAAAAGGTCAGTTTACAAATATGTATTACAAGGGATGGCCAAGGGGAGAGGAACAGTCAAAATTCCCCATGTCGCCGAAAATTTTGGATACCTCTCCCCCTGTCGAAAATCTGAGAATTTAACATTACAGG
>JAQIWF010001042.1:0-13720 GCA_034694965.1 Ceratozetes gracilis | reverse complement strand
CGATCTTTTTTAATTTCATGAATAATATTTAAAAACTTTAATATAATACAGAAATAATCAGAGGATCCTGATCTTAAGGAAAGGGAGGGGGATATATAGCAGAATTTCATTAGATTGATAATTAAATTTTTCCTATACCTTAGGAAGTGCAAGGGTTTTTAACTAATTTATAATGCCTCCTATTGTCCCTTGGTGTGAGCCCGCTTATACATAATTTTAAAATATGAAATGCTCATCTGTTTTATCAAAAATAACCTAGGATTATTTAAAATTAATCTATAATGAGCTTAATTTTGACAGAAGTGTCACTCATTGTATGCATTTTTAAATAATTAGTGGATGTGTTGTGAATGAGAGGAAGTGTATAACGAATTGAATGAAAATACTTGACGTGATTCTCATCTAACCATTAGTTGTGTTAAGAAAATGATTGATTGCGTAATAATTTTTCAAATTAAATGATAAATCATTTCTGAATTTTAAAGACTAATAGATTTCAATAATTTTATGAATTGAGAAAACATTCGATTAAATGGTTTACAGATTTCATTGCAAAATATTTAAAACAATGATTTGATTAAAATTGCTTTTATGTGAATATCACGTAATCTTATGATTTATTAATCCAATAAAAATGTGTGAGAATTTTGTTCACGTTTTTAACTTGGATTCAATTCACTCAACATTTCCGCAGTAAAATTCATATTCATGATAGTGAGAGCAAATTAATTTATCATGCCAATTTCAAACATTTCAAACAAATAATTTGTCAATTCTTCTATTGAAAAGCGTTTAAATAATCTTGTTAAACTATTCCTATGGCCACAAAAAATGAAGGCTCAAAACAGATTAATTAAAAAGCTTTAATAAAGAGAGAATGCTCAAGTCACTTGTTTTGAGGGATTAAATAAAATAGAATAAGTCAGGGTGAAGGTTTTCCTATCTTTTTTTCTAACCCAGAATATCGTCGAATGTCTTAAATATAAATAATTTCGTTTTCTTTTCCGCTTTTGTTGTGCTCTCAGATTGTTATCAGTCAAAGGGTTGTTATTACCAAAAAGTATAGTGAGGGTCACTCAAACAGTTTCAAGTTTATCTAGATGTTATGGGACCCATTAGGTTATAGGAGGGATGGCCATGGTCCGGTACTTTAAGGAAGTCAGGGGGAGTGTTTATTCAAAATTTTCGCCAACAGGAAGTTTTGGTCTGACCCCAACCTTAGCCATCTCTGAGTTATAGCTTTTAGTTTTAAGTGGTGTCCCTATAGTTCTAAATCATATTCCAATCTAACATTAAATCAAATATTTGGTTAAATGACTTCCAATTGGACTCAAATTTCCTTACAGTCAATGTTCATAATTGATAGCACTGTTCGTCGATAATAACAAAGTTATGCCATTTTGTGACCAATCAGTGTAAATGAGAGCAGTATTGATGAGTCAATATTTAATAACTCTGAATAAGACCAAGAACACCAACTAATGAATCTCTTAAAAGCTATTAATAGCTCGTATTTTCAAACTTATAAATTAATCCAAACTTAAAATGAACGCAATGTTAAGAAAAACAGTTTATTCGTAAAATATAACATAAAATCAATCAATGATTGAATTATTTGAACAAAAAACGGTTTTTGGTTTAATCGCAAAATGGTTTCAATATAAAAAACAATTCAAATATAAGTCGTTTTTAAACGACTGAATATCTATGAGAACTCAAGACAACAGTTTTTAACTTATCATTAATTATTAATTATTAGTATTTAATATCTAATAACTGAACACATAATGAGTTGTTTTTATAAAAAACGATATAATTATTGCCTTTTTTTTATAAAAGCAATATTCAGTGAATTTTCAATCAAAAATAAGAGTAATCTTTTAAAAGTAATCAAAAATATATGATAGAAACGAAAGTTTTGTTTTGATCGATACTTTTATTTAAATGCAATTTTCCCTCAAATTATGGGATATTTATCTAAAGTGACGAAAGAATAGATAGGAATCTATTTATGAGAGAAGGGGTCAAATATTTAACATAATCTTAATTCGAGGAATTGGAGGAAATGAATGATTAGGGGATAAAAACAACAAAAAGATATCAAAAAAAGAATTTCTTCGATGATATGTTACAATACGTCAGTTAAAGCCATTCATTAATACTTCCTTTTTCTTCTTAACCCCAGCCATGTATTCTTCGAGTTCGACATCGAGAGCGTCTTTCGCTTCCATATCCACACCATTGACACCATTAATACCATTGACAAGAGTGCTGTCCTTTTTGGCCATATACTCGTCTAACTCCATATCGAGTTCATCTCTATTTGGCTTTTCCTCCACTTTATTATCGGTTTTGATTCCCATCAGACGTTTCCTCCAATTGGAAGTATTGGAAGTCCCGAACACTTCCTTTGTTTTGACGATTTTAAGTCCGTTATTATTATTATCGTCGATACCATTAATGGCGTCTTTGATCTGATCGAAACCCATCTTAAGTTTCTTAGACTTTCTCACTTCAGCCATATAGAGGTCAATCTCGATGTCGAGCTCTTCCCTCGTCCTCATTGGTCCCATTTTGTATTTTCGGAAGAGAAGCGGTAAATATAATAACTTCTTTGACGCCAGAAGTTGGCCGAACTTCTCGGACCAGCTTTTAGTGGTTCCCAATTTGTTTCGATTATCTCTAAGTCTATTACCCGGAGTGTAAGCCACTCCTAAACGGTTAGCAATCGCTCTCTTCTTCAACTTCTTCGCCAAATTGATAGCAATATTGCTTTTTGTCGATCTCTTCATTCCTTTGGTTGAACTCAATAAAAGCTCTTCAGTTGTCGTGTCTGTGGAACCAATCAATAATTAATTCAAATAAATGACAATAAGATGAGAAACAGATGTTTAGACCTATATCTTCGTAATCGTCGTCATTGTCTTCTCCGTAGTCATCGGTTTCAAAGACAATTCCCAACTGTTGTCTCAAAGCCATGAGATCTGCGAATCGGGAATTGATGTACACTTTTGGCGGCGGTTCCAGTTTTATCACAACTCCGTTCAAGTCTTTCACTTTCTTCGGTTTCTCTTTGATCCAAACCCGAGGAATAGTGAACTGAAGAGGTTTCTCACGGATTGGTTCGCTTTTATGGAAAGTCTCGGCGATAAAAATGACTTCGAGCTCATCCTCCAAATCGGTGATCGAGGGATCCATAGCCGAAGAACTTTAGATAAAGTGATTAATAACTGATAAATGACTTCAATTATCTCAGATCTGAAACAATGGACTAATTTATGACTTAATGTCTAAAACAAAACATTGAATAAAAGGCGCAAACTATTCAGTGTTAAGTCAGTTCACGTGTTGTGGACATCAATTACGTCAATATTATTACAACTCATTACCTCTTTTATCCCCACAAATATGGTTTAATATTAGCCAAGTTTATCTAATATTGCTCTAATTTATTAGTTTTATTCATTCGATAAATTGATTCAAATATAGATGTACTTGGTAACTTAGGACAGTAACAGATGGTATTGCGTTATAACTTGTGCTCACTTTTCACGTCTGCTGTATTGACAGCTGGGATTTAAACCCAATATTTAGTACTTTTAGAAATAAAATCTTATTATTTATTTGAAGCAAAAACTAATCCTTTAAAGTAATAAATCTTCGATTTGGGGATTGAACTCAAGTTTACAACTTCTCTGAGATTATCCATAAATGACTGAACATTAAGAGAAGGTTTTGAAACCCATTTCCTCTTCACTCAAACCATTGAATTCAATGCAAAGAATAAACTTTTGTTGAAAAAGGGGTTTAAAATACTTTTTATTTTATAGCGTTTTGTTTACAATTTATGGGGAAATTAAGCAAAAGGTGGAAATTTCACCCAAACTAGAGTTGAGTTTTTTAATTAAATTAAATCTTTTTCACTCAATTAAAATAACATATTGGGTTCAAATTGAAATGTGCATTGCTCCAATATTAACAGCAGTTTGAGTAATACCGCATTAATTGAGTTACCTTGTTACATTTTAGTAAGTAATTCATTAAAATATAAGCCATTTATTTAAAAGTGACTCAACTTTTTAGGTATTTTTCAGCCCTTTTTTGGGGTAAAAATGCAGTGAATTTTAAAAATCATTTGTCAGACAAAAAATGTATGATTTGGTGAACAACTCGTTAATCGACTCTTAATTTGATTTCTCTTTTAATTACTTTTAATTGTTTTCCAAATAATTGTGATTTGAATGTAAATAATGATTAGTAATGAAAGACAAATACCTCAACAGTTGACACAAGAGATCAAACACCAGTTATCATCGAAAATGAATGGACAGCCGCCGCGACCTATGATGAGACACCCGACCCGTCACGAGACTAATCATGGGATGCAAAACGCGTTATACAAAGTAGTGGCCATCGAAGGGTATGGAACCGATGACAAAGAGGTCGAACTCATCTATTCTATTGGTATTCATTTAATCGTATATTTGATTTGACTCTTAATAAATGAATTTGAATATCAGGTCGTTTGGTAGGACACGGGGCATTTGGAAATGTATTCCTGGGTACTTTACCCCAATTCAATGACCAAAAGGTGGCCATAAAGCAAGTCCTTCAGGACACCAGATTTCGCAATCGGGAACTGCCTCTAATGAGATCTCTCAGACATTGCAATATCGTTACCCTCTTATACTTCTTCCTCCAAGAAGTGAATCGTCCGAATCAGGTATTAGTCAATCAATTGATGATATAATTCGATGGTTTAAATGGTTTTTATCTTTAGAAACAAACGGATCTGGTTTTAAATCTGGTGATGGAGTATATGCCGGACTCTGTGAGTGTGTTAACCCATAAGACAACTCAGAGACTGGGAGTTCCCATCTTTACTATTAAGCTCTGTATGTATCAAATATTTCGGACCCTCTCTTACATGCATTGGAACGGTATCTGTCATCGAGACATAAAACCCAATAACTTGTTGTTTAACTCGAAGACAGGAGTTCTTAAAATTTGTGATTTCGGAAGGTTTGTGTCAATCCGTGCCTTCATTTGACTCCAATTCTAATGTTTTGTCTTAACATTTAGTGCCAAACATTTAGAGAGTGGAGTGAAGAACGTGTCGTATATCTGTGCCCGTTATTACAGGGCTCCGGAACTGCTATTTGGAGCGACAGACTATACAAATATGATTGGTTTGTCTTCTTCTCAATAATTGTCTTTAAATTAATTGTATTTTCATTGAATTGATAGACATTTGGTCAGTGGGTGTCGTCTTCTCAGAGCTATTGAAAGGCGAGCCTCTATTTCACGCCGAGTCTCATATCGATCAGTTGGTTGTGATTATAAGCAAATTAGGAACGCCTACTAAAGACCAGATTAAGGAACTGAATCCAAATTACATAAAATACGATTTTCCCCAAATAACAGCTCAACCCTTACAGTCGTTATTCCGACCGAACACACCCTCAGAAGCAATTGATTTGTTATCCAAGATATTTGAGTACAGGCCGTCCCAACGAATTCCAGCTCTACGTGCCTGCGCTCACCCTTTCTTCGACGAACTCCGAGAGCCGGGAAAGAAGTGGTGTCCCGACCCCTATACACGACCGCGTGATTTACCGCCACTTTTCAACTTCACTGAACACGAGCTTAATATAGATCCGAGTCTTAACTCGATTTTAGTACCGAATCACATCCAGAGACTGATCGGCGACGGATCCACCTCTTGTCAAATGCCAACACTAACCCATATTTAATCATAATTATAGGCACCGGCCCTCATGTCAGCCCTTATTTGGGATTTTAAAGACTAAAAATCTATATTTCGATCAAAAGATTATAATATTTTAACTAAATTTTGGTTTTGTATTAAACCTTCGAATGACTTATTATTTATTATTTTTTAATATTTATCTGAAAAAGTGTTCATTTATTTATTGACTAAAAATTTGCTCAAAATATCATTGATTTTATAACTTCGCACTAATTATGTCTACAAAATATTGTATAACTCGATATACTTTTGACTTATATTAAAGTGTTTTTGGTTTTAATACTTTTCAACACTTTTTTATTTTAACCATCAAAGTTAGGATTGCATTCATTGCAACGTTCACTAGAAATAACAAGCAATTAATGGGAAATTTTGAATTTTTATCAGTAAATTTGAGATTTTTTAATCAGTTTTTTCAGACCTTTACTTCAATTAATTGCAATTAATATTCAACTATAATAAGGAATGTTTGGGAAAAACTCATGAATTCCAAACACATCTCATATATACTGAAATGATATCAGAAATTGTATATCAAATTCAATCGAAAGAGATATTCAAAACTTTTACCTTAAATACAGGAATAAAATGACATAAATATAAATTTGTTTAACAATTGAATGCAATACTAATTTCCACGATTGAAATGATAGGAATTTGAACGAAATAAATGGTAAGACTTGAAGTGATAACAAAATTAATAGCAAACGACTCTTTGATAATTAGAATATCAAGAGTCTGAAAGTGAAATCATTTATGAATTTAATTATTTGAAAATAATTTCAATGAGTATTTCTGATGGATATCTGTGTCATCACATAATAAGACTGGTATTAAATCGATTCAGATCTGTATTCAATGGCATATTTCAAAGGCGTTCACCCCATTAAGGAAAGTCTCCCCCAATTTGCGACTTCAACTTTATTTCAATTATTAAAGGATTTATAAATTAAATAGAAAACTATCCTTGTTCTTATCAACAAATATTACTGCAATTAAACACCTCAATAGACTTTAACACCAATTGTCAAGTACTTCGATGACATTAGTCTAATACTCACAAAGGAAAGTGTACGAGGCATTTCACCATATCTAAAGATTTTTCCTTGGTAATTCCTGAAATGTAATAAAAAGTATAGCTTTCATCACATTAAGGGGAGGGTCAAAGCCCTGAAATTTTTAGAGCCGTCCTATCAATGAGTCTCATTCCTAGAGTAGAGTTCAAATGAAAGTGAATTTTTCACAAAAATTTGATAAAAGACTCATAAAACTTAATAGCAAACAATCGATGAATGAACTCATATTAACTCATATGACAATTGAATTCAACAAATAGTTGTGTAAATCAATTGATTATTTGAACCTTCAACTAATTGTAAACCAGGAGAATTAGAATACATCGTGTATCTCAAATAATGTATAAGTTTAACCAAGGTGTTGATCATTATTTTGTGCTATTTTAATTAGATGGTAATTTCTGTGCCCATCGCTGTCAAAGTCATGAAGACATTACATTTCAAAGATTATTATTAAAGTAAGAAATAAGAATTCATTCAGTAATTAGTGTTATTTATATTCAAAGTATATTTTGTTTTAGTAATTATTTAAAGTTTTTACAGCCTTACAAAATAATAAAAAAGCAAATAACCTTGTTTATTTATAATTCAATGTCATTCACAAGATACCCATTCAAATTTATTTAGAATCCTAAAAGTAATTTATGTCCAATAATACACTGTACATGTTGAGTGTTTACAGTTTAAACGTGATTGTTATTACATTATTATTATCTAGTAATTATGACACACTATTTGCAACTTCGTTTACTGAATTACTTTTAAACATCAAATAGTTAATGAAACAAATGTTTAAATAAGCATTTGTTTGATGATTGCTCTCAATATACGTAATTGAATGACGCGTGAGGTAACCCACTTTTTCCCCCCGAGTCAATCATTTTCACCTCTCATGTACAGTGATCTCTGTTGGATACTTCAGAGATTTAATACTTTTGATTTAATTGAGAAGGTTATTTTTAATGACTTACTTAAATTTAGAGATCCGGGACACTGAATGTCCCTAAATTTTGAAGATCAGGCTTTGATTGAATGTGACTTTAATCACATATTCCTTAAATAACTATTTGTCTGCTTTCATATCGCATCAAATGATGACAAACAAAGAGAGTCTGAACTCAACTTAATGACACAATTTATCTTAAGTCATATTTTAAGATAATTATCTGTGAAATTGATCTAAAGTGACCTTCAATAAATTTGTTTGAAGAAACATGGGGAATATTTGTTTCATTTGAACTTGTGGGGAACTGTGTGGGCAATTTGTGAAATGGATAACCTTGGTGACTCCGTGATAAGTAATCCGCAAATTATTCCAGTGATTCATTATATATAATCAATCAAATATTCTTAATTTGCTTTTGATTGAAGGAAATTTATTCAATATAATAAACTTCTATGTTTTCCTGGATATTTGTGCTAATTTATCCTTAACTAGTTATTGGTGAATCATACATTTGTAATAAAATTAGCTGGTAAAAGAACAATTGGATTTGCAAAGAGTTTGGATATATTTAAATTATTTGTGCATAAATTGATTGCTCACATGTCTGCTGAAAATGAATCCTTTTTACCACAAATTTGCATATAATTGTCGTTATATTCCATTTGATCTCAAAGATAATGAAATTGTATTTTGGGTTTAATTATATTTTTGTGGAGATTTTAATGACTTTCGTTAGCCTTCGTTGCCTTAATGACAGTCAAATTGAATCCAAAAAACAATGGTATAATTTAGTGGTATATTATGTCTCATTTGAGCATGGTAAAGTTGCAGTTAGAATCTGAAAACTTTTACTTTCCTTTGTTTCTTAACTTTGTCTTATGACTCATAGCTGTTGAGCGACTTTTTGAGGCAAAGAAGAATTATTGGCTTAAAAAATAGTCACATTTGATATATCAATGAAATAATAAATGAATTTCAAATTCGTAATTAAAATATGTAATAAAGAGTTTCACAATTAAAGCCATATTTCATTTCAAAATGTGTGCAACAATGTTATGCTGTGCTAAGAGACGGCTAACATCTGTTGCAGACATTAAATTCTGTGCTATTGAATAAATATTTACATTCCTAACAAAATGAAACTGGTTAAATGTTTCAGGAGCTTTTATTCTTGATAATCTTGTAGATGTTTATCAATATTTTTGTTTTTTTTTTATAAAATTCAAGAATATTTTGAAGCTTTGATTATACTCTACAATGACATCAATATATCAAATGTCAGACATTCTATACATTTGACTGTTTTTTATATGAAAGGCGTTTTTAAATCAAAATTTTGTCAGAAAACAAAATTATTAAAGATTTTAAAAAAATTTCACGTATTACTGAAATATCACGAATGTTATCCTGGAATAGTAAGTGCTTTTAACTTTTAATACAAATTTATTCAAATTTTACAAATAATTTCTTTTATTTGACTATAAATGAGTTTCTCTTATATTTTAACGACTTTTAAAATTCAATATTTAATAGCAATTAACAAAAAATTACTCATTTGAAGGAAAAGTATTGTATAATTTAAATACAAACTCTGCTCGACTATACTATTAGGGAATTTAGTTTGGGACTAAAATTATTGCATTTAAGTGAATCAAATCATTGCTCATATAATTTATTTCTTAATAAATAATTTGTAAAAAAATCCTTAATTAGGAAATCCTAAGTCTCGTTGATGTAAACGTTGTGTTATATATCGAATAATATGTTAAGTGAAAGGAATTTCACAAAAGTTTACTCTAAATCAGGGATGAGCAAGGATGAGGGAATTGCCAAAATTCCCCTGTCGCCGAGCGAAAATTTAACATAACATCTATAAACAGTTAAGTCTGTGGGGAAAATTTTGGACAGACAACAGATCTGTGGAGAAATTTAGGCATAAGGGTGGGCAACTATTGATTTTATCGTCTTGTCGTCTGCGACCTTGCTCATTTCTATTCTAAATACGAAGTTTCAGATAATGTTTTCACATAACTGGAAAACAGATGGAAGCCATTATATTATGTGTTAAGGCGTTATTAGTCACCCGTCCGGACTCCGGAGTTGAACATTACGTGAGTTCTCAAGTAATACAATAGACTTTGAGATTATTATTATTATTAACTAATTATTCTTTATTTCAAAGTCTAATCAGTTGTAAGTCTCTATTGAGTGCTTCAGTACTCTTTGCACTCAAATAAATCTCATTTTCACTTTAATGCTCATTTGAAGGGAAAGTTTATTTTTTAATTTGATTGTTGATATGTACCGGTCTCTGGTCATAAGATAGCATTGGGTGTTCAGCACAGATACTATTGTGTGAAAGACTAGACTTTAAATTATAGTTTAGTTATCAAAGCAAAGAAGACTTCACTTTCATTGTTAAAAAGTCTTGAAATTCAAACTTTGAATATCAAACTCTTATATCACTTTTTTTGTTGAATAAATTGAATAACTTTTAAGTAATCTATTAAAATAGTCCTTGAATTTTGACAATCGAATTACTCAATCATTCGGACATTTAAATAAATAATGGTGATTATCTCAATTTTATTATCTTGGCAATATTTTAAGATTTAATCTTTAATCGGGTGAATTTGATTAACAATTGTTGTTTCTAATAATAATTGCGTGTAAAGTGTTTTCATCAAATGATAATCGATTGAAAACTGAACTATTGATTCTATGGCAGGACATCAGTACTAATCCATCACAATTTATGAAAGTATTTCCATCACGAATTGCAAACTTGGACTCTGACTCATAGCAGAGACACAGAATATTTCTTAACACTTGACTGGAGAAGTGGTTATAAAAGTAAGAGTAAATAAAAGCCATTAATCGATAGGATCGGGGAATGTGTTTCTGATGGTGAAGGTCGTCGTCATTCGTCGTTAAACAAGTTATGCTAATCGACATCACCCCTGGCTCTTACTTATAGGCGAATACCAGACCTTATAATAATCGAGGAGAAGGAGAAACAGATTGAAAGTAAAAAAATCTCGAAATAAGCTTTGAGTTGAATAACAAGAGATAGAGAAAAGTCACGAATTATGTGAAAGTTATCGAAGTCTTAAAGCATTGACAAAATCAAAGCCAACTCAAGACAAATGTAAGACTAAAACCTTACAATTGATGTCAAGTTTAATAGTTTATCAAATATTTCTTTTAATTCAAGTTTTTGACTCTCAATACTAAATATTTGAATTTTAACTAAGTTTTGATTTTAAGCGAATTTATCCCTTAACTCACATTTAATCGAAATTTTTCCCATTTGTTTGTTTTGTCAGTGAATATAAATGATGGCAACAAATGTGGACAGAGAACAGGCAACTAAACTATTGAATTGCAAGAATGAAAGCCTCAAAGAGATCAAAGTCATCAAAGGCTCCATAAAAGTGACGAATGGAAACTCCAAGAACTTTGAGCTCATTTGGAGTAATCTCTCGTATTCTATACATTTCTCAAAAAAGTTGAAATTTTGGCAAAAGACTGAAACCCAACTCCTGAAGAACTTAAGTGGTCGTATCAAAAGTGGACAGCTCACTGCAATCATCGGCCCCAGTGGTGCCGGTAAGACAACTATGATTGAATGTCTCGCTGGTCGCAGAACTATTGGTGTCACCGGAGATATTATTGTCAATGGAGAAAGTAGCAAGGTTAAGTTAGCCTACAATTCACAAAATGAATCACTTATGCCACACCTGACCATTGAGGAGACACTTCTGTTTGCCTCTAAACTTAAGAACTATCAGAAGAATAGTTTACTTAAAGTGAGACTAATTGATGACAACGAGAATGTGTATAACGCGACCACTTTTCCCGAAGAGAATATTCTCATTAAACTACCCAACAGTACATACCATCAGAATTTAGTTCGGACTCTGATTCATAACTTAGGTCTTGAAGCCTGTTCAAATGTGAGGGTTGGCCAATGCAGGTATATATGCCAATCATGTAAATTCACTTATTTATTGAATCATTTTTATAAAGCGGTGGTCAACAGAAACGCCTATCGATAGCTCTGGAGCTGATATCTTCGCCGTCTATTTTAATGTTAGACGAGCCGACCAGTGGTTTGGATGCCGTCTCATGTCTTCAAACGGTGTCTTTACTAAGAAAACTATCACGAAATGAGGTTCCAATAGCTATCGCAGCTTCAATACATCAGCCGACAGCTCGTGTCCTGTCCTGCTTTGACCACTTATATGTTTTGTCATTGGAAGGCCACTGTATATATAGCGGTTCCTCAACTCAACTCATTGAATATCTCAATAGTTTTGATTTGGTGTGTCCCCAATATCATAACCCTGCTGATTTTATTACGGAAATCGCGAGCGGAGATCACGGTATGGAGACTATCCACAAATTGGCTGAAGAACAAAGAAAAATAGTATTAACCGACTGTTTAGACGAACAGAGCGTCAAAATCACAAAAATTGGTCGAAAATCAAGAAAACAGAAGAAAAGCAGAGAATTGATAAAAACGTGGATATTATTCAAAAGATGTCTTTTAGTGTCTTTCAGAGATCCGACTGACTATTGGTTGAGATTTATTTCGAGTTTTGCTATTCTTGTTTTGATATCACTTTTGTACTTCAAGGCAGAGATCGGTAAACCGAATGGTTGTTCTAAACAAGATCCTTCTCAAATTCTTGATATGATACAAAACTTTGACCAAATTGTATTTAGTGATCCGAAGAAGTCAGCCATGCTCAATTTTGGATTTATATTCTTCGCGATTGTATTCGTATCGTTTACATCCCTAATGCCCACAATATTGACATTTCCTCTCGAAGTCGGAGTATTTATCAAAGAATATTTCAATGGCTGGTATTCTGTCGGCTCATATTTCGTGGCCAAAAATATGGTCAATCTTTTACCAAATTTGTTATTTCCATTAATTTTTGGAATCGCCTCCTATTTCATAACCGCACAGATTCTCGTTTTTTGGAGATTGGCTTATTTTGCGGCAACAATAGTGACCATTGGCTTAGTGGCCGATAGTGTTGGGTTTATAGTGGCCTCATATTTTGTGAGTAATGTCAACGCCGCAGCTATTTTTGGGGCCATCATTCAGATTCCAATGGTGTTATTCACCGGACTTTTAGTCCGAATCGACTCATTGCCAGAATTTATTCGTCCCTTTACTTACTTATCATATTTTCGGTTAGGCTTTGAAACACTTGTGCTCACGATCTATGGGTTCGGTAGATGTGAACCAATAAAAGAGATAACTATGAAAGATCTAAAGCAGAGCTTTGGACCGGATATTGTTCCGGCGATGGGCTGTATATATGACTCCGGAATATTGGATAATATAACCTCAAAATTCGAGCACTTCTCTGAAAAATACTACAAAAGCAATCCATCGATTGTTTTGCAGGGATTTGCTATAACTGAAGATGACTTTTATGTGGACATTGGGGTTATGATTGTCTACTCCATTCTGGCGCGCATTTTATCCTTTACTGTCCTCTCATATCGAGCTAACAGTAAAAAGTGATGTCTTACTAATTAAACTCTATTGGCATTAAAAATCTACTAATATTAAAGCGCTTAAATAATCATTTGAAAGTGTATCATGATATTTTTAAAATCTTTTAACGGTAATTCAGCTTACTAAAATTTTATACGGAATATTTTAAATGATAAAATCAATTCAAAAGACATTTTGATTATATATTTTAATATAATTTATAGTTTTTATTCAAATTCTTAAACTATTTATTAAATAAATATTTGTGAACAATTGATGTAATCATTGAGTGAATCGTCGATTGATGTCTTTTAACCTTATTTTATACTCAAATTTTTTTAAACACTTTTTATACTCATGTTTTTAAGCCAAAAATCATTAAAAAAAAAAGCTTATTACCCCCTCTCTCTCTC
>JAQIWF010001041.1:0-13746 GCA_034694965.1 Ceratozetes gracilis | reverse complement strand
CGTGCAGACAAAATCTGTCTCTTAATGAGAGTTTCTCTTATTGAGTGGGCTTTTATCTGGAAGTCTAACTGTATATATATAATAGGATAGACTTCTCGCATACAAAAACAGTTTACATAATGTGGAGAATGAGGAGAGAAGTCGTGAACTGATGCCAAGACTTACGTAAAGAATAGCATTTTATAAATACTTTCGGTTATATTCCGTTCCCTTCTTTGAGAGGAAACCCCAGAGAAGGAGAGACAGATGAGAGTTCTCTCCACTAACTACACATAAATATATTTTTGTGTGGAATTTATCATTCAATAACTTTTGTGGATATTCTGAAAACTGCGCTCAAATACCAGTGCAGTGGATAGTTATTTGTTTTACTAAATAATATTATTTTGTTTATTCAATATTTGTAATACATTTTGTGATTTTCATTATGTGATAATCAGTTTGTGTTTAGTTTAACTCAGGAATGATTGTGTGCTTTGTTTTTAAATTATAGTCGTTTTCTTCAAATTTTTATCACTTTATTCGTTTATTTTCATCAAAATGTTCTTAAATACATACAACACTCTCAATATACTGACATTTATTCTGTTCACTCTATTGTGTGTCAATCCATATACAGAAGGAATTAAACGCAAATCACCCCTACATTCGGATGTAATAGAAGAGGTCGAGGCTAAAAGACTAGAAACTTTATTAGATGAGCAGGATTTTATAGCTGTCCTTTTTTGTAAGTTACATCAACTTGATACATTTTAGAATATTTCAAAACATTAATTAGACTAATAAATTAAGACATTAAGAGTCTTAATTAATAAACTGGGTAGTAAAAACTAAAATTCAAGAATAATTAAGGTATTTTCTACTAACTTGAATAATTCAAATGCAATTCAATTTGTTCTTAAATAATCATTTGATTTGAGGCAATGTTTGAGAACTTTGTTTATTACTTGAATTTCTGCTCCAATTATTTGTCTAATTTTTGGCCAACCATTAGATCACTGAAAGTTAGGAAACGTTTCATTCCTTTCATTTCAAGAATTCAGTTATAAATGGAGTTAAAAATCAAAAATGTGTGCAATGAGTGCGTGCTGTGCTGTGCTGTGCACTTGGCTCTCATCTGTCTCTCCTTTCCATTACTATCAAAAGATGAGTTCTATTTTTTGATTGCCAGACACTAAACCCAATAACATGTTTGTCACTAATATAGCAGTGAATGCCTACTCCACTCCACTTGTGTTCACTAGGGTTTCCATTTTTGGCCGCACAAACCAATTCTGATCGCTATTCAAAACCATTCAAATTGAAATTCACACTAATTTTTCTCTTTTTTCAATACAAAAAACTCAGAGCAAAATGTCTAACTGTCAGCACAAACTCTGATATGAAATGCTCTTCAGATCACTCATTTGAACAAATTATCTAGCACTAATTCAATTGCTCTATTTCTACTCAATAGATACTCGTTCTTGTGAAAATTGTAAAGAAATTTTAGATGAGCTAGAAAAAATTGACGGCGAGGCTGATAAATATGGGGTGGAATTTGTGAAAAACTCTGAGAGAGCCGCAGCCAAAAAACATGGGATAACCAAATTCCCAACACTTGTCTATTTCAGACACAAAGAACCAACTTCTTTTGAAGGTGATTTGCACCTTGCACACTCAAACTTATTTATTTAAACTCACAAATTAATCAAACCAAGGTGATTTGATGAATGAGGAGGAAGTATTGGAATGGCTGACTTCAGTCGAGTCCATGGACTTACCCGACAAAATTGAAGAAGTAAATGCCAAGATACTTCAAAACTATATCGATGAACATGATTTTGTGGCCGTCCTTTTCTGTAAGTAATAGAAATAAATGGACTGAAATGATGGAGTATTGCGAACAATACCTGATGAAGTGTTCTCTCAATTTATCAAGTTTATTTCAAAGCATTTTCACTTACACTACACATAAAATCAATTCACTCTTATTAATAGACTTAGAAATTGAGCCAAAAATATATCTTTAAAAACCAAATGTTTAAAAGAGTAAAAATGAGGAATAGGGGGAATAGGAGGAATGGGGTCAATATTTCAATCAAATCAAACTTGACTGCACTACAGGCAAATAAGCTAGGACATACCCAAAAAGTTAATTTAAAATTGGTGTTTAAAAAATATTGAATCCAATATTCTATTTCATAATTAGGAAAATTTTATTTTCATTTGCTTTAAAGTTCAAACTGAATTTATAACTCAAATCCACCTTGTTCATACATGTCAATTTGAGCAGGAAACAACTAAATTAAAATTACTGTAAAAAGGGTGGATTTGTATTTATATTGATACATAATTGACACTCAATTTGAGTGAATACACTTTTCAACTTGATGTTTATTTCCACTTTTGTTTTGACTTGATAAATTATTCCACGAGGCGTCTCTACTTAAGTGGCAATTTTTAAACCCGAGTTAAATGCATAGAAATTTGAATACTTTTGAGAACTTAGAGCCACTTTAAACCAGAATATTGATAAAAGTTGACATTTAAAGAGATATCATTGAAATAGTGATTAGTTTGCGATACAATCAATAGATAAACAGAACTGTAAAAAATGTGAGAAAGCGTTACATCATTTGGAAGAGATTGACGACGACGCCGATCAGCACAACATCGGATTTGTAAGCACATCATCTCATTAATAATTGAGTCATTATTCTCTAATTATACAAAATATTATTCCAGGTCAAAATATCAGAACCAGAGTTAGCCTATGAATATGGTCTGTTCTGCTAAATTACTTCAAACTAATTAGATATATGACCAAGCTTAACTTGATGATAGGACTGGACGATTTGCCAGCTCTAGTCTACTATAGAAAAAAGATTCCAATTGTTTACCCTGGTAAATTATTATTTGATTGAAGCCATGAAGTGAATCAATATTTCTTTTAAAACAGAGAGCTTAGAGGACGAGCAGAAAGTTTTGGAATGGCTTATAGAGTTCAGAGACACTGTGGAAGACCCCGAAGAGTTTCTGGTGGATTCGGATGAGATCGAGGACGTGAGCGCCTCTATTCTCACTCAACTCATTGAGAGCTCAGATTCTTTGGCTGTTTTGTTCTGTAAGCTGTAAGCATGTTATGGATGGCCACCGACACACTTGACTGATGTCTTCTTCTATTCTGTTCATTCTATCACTCTTTTTAATAGATGATGACGAGGACAAGGATAGTATGGAAGTGTTGCATGAGTTAGGTTTGGCACCACTTCTTTTATTAGCCCCAATTGACTTCAACTAAATTGATTTACATTTTTGTCTTAACAGAGAATATCGACGACGAGTGCGATCAGCATAACATTGCTTTTGTCAAAATAGGTATTCATTTGAATCAATTTTCCAATGAGCAAGGTTCTAATTCACACAATTTCAGATGATGTGGAAGTATCGAAAAGGTTTGGCATTGATTACCACGAACTGCCAACTCTTGTCTATTTCGAGAAGAAAATTCCAAACTTTTATCAAGGTATCTTTTAAATTGTATTCAAGAATTACATTCATAATATATTAGGGGATCTGATGAAGGAGGAGGAGGTCTTGGAGTGGCTCATTCACCAGAAGAGTGCCGATGAAATAGAAGACGTTTCTGATGTAGTTTTAGATAATTTGATCGATTCCTCCAGTTTTTTGGCGGTTCTGTTCTGTAAGTGAAACCTTTAATAATAGATTAATAATTACATCCATTGTATTTGAAATGGATTTAGATGACCGAGATGATCCTAAATCAATGGAAGTACTCAAAGAATTGGAGAATATTGATGACGAGTGCGATGAAAAGGGTATTCTCTTTGTGAAGATAGACGACGACAGTGAGGCCAAAGAGTATGGTATTGACGATGAGTTGCCAACTCTGGTTTACTTCGAGAATAAAATACCGAGCGTGTATCAGGGTGATCTTAAAAACGAGGAGAAGGTATTGGAGTGGTTGATAGCACAGACTAGCGGTGATGAGATCGAAGAAGTCAGTCATGAAATGTTGGATTTACTCATTGAAAAGCATAACCACATCGCAGTCCTTATCTATAAGTCTAAGGATAAAAACAGCGAAAAACTACTTAAAGAATTAGGTGACGGGTCTTCTCATCTAAATTCTGTCGATTTTATCACATTAAATATATTTTGATATTACAGAACATATTGACGACGATTGCGATGAGAAGGGGATAGCATTTGTGAAGACCGACGACAAGGAGGCGGGAGAAAAGTATGGCATAAAAAAGCTCCCGGCTATTCTTTTCTTCAAATTCCAAGTACCCACACAATACACCGGAGACCTTATGAATGAAGAACAGGTCTTGAAGTGGTTTGTTGATCAACAAGAGACCGATGAGATCGAAGACGTCAATAGTCGAACACTGAAGTCACTGATAGACAACTCGGAATCGTTGGCCGTTCTCTTCTATGACATTGACTCTCCGAAAAGCACTGCTGTCCTCAAAGACTTAGAAGAGATCGACGACGACGCGGAAAAATATGACATTCCGTTCGTCAAAATAGATGACGACTCAGTCGCCAAAGAGTTTGGATTAGACGACGAACTGCCGATTCTGGTCTACTTCGAGAATCGTTTGCCCACTGTATATGAGGGCGACTTAACTGATGAAGAAGTGGTACTCCAATGGCTCATCAAACAGAAAACGGAAGACACTGTGGAAGAGGTTACCGAAGAAATTTTAGAAGACCTGATCCAAGAGCGAGAATATGTCTTAGTATTCTTCGCACCAAACAATTGTAAGGAATGCGATGATATTCTCCATAAGAGCTTAGAGACAATCGATGACGACACTGATGAACACGGAATACTCCTGGTAACCACTGATGATCTCAATTTAGCCAAAAAACAGGCTAAAGTCAACAAATTCCCAGCACTTATACTATTCCGCAACGGAGAGGCCGTCCAATATAAGGGTGACCTCAAGAAGCCTGATTCCATCCTCAAATGGGTCACTTCTGAGGAAGCACTGGACAAACCCGATGAGATAGAAGAGGTTAACGAAAAAATGTTAGACAAAATGCTGGAAAGCTCGCCATATGTGGCCGTCCTCTTCACTAAAGAGAAGTGCAACGAATGCGATAAAGTGTTGGCAGAATTGGAAAATATCGATCACATCGCAGAAGAGAAGGACATTGACTTCGTTAAAGTGAAAGACCAGAAAATAGCCAAAGAGTATAATATCGTTACGTTTCCCACTCTTATGTTCTTTAAGAACCATTTCCCACAATTCTATGAGGGAAACCTCAAAGACGAAGATACTGTCCTTAAGTGGCTCATCGACCAAAAGGTTGCCAAAGAGGATATTATCGAACTCGTGGACAGACATATGTTGGAAGTACTCCTCGATGACATCCAATTCATTACTGTTTTCTTCTACGATAAGGACGACTGTAAGGATTGCGACAAAATTCTCAAAGAACTCGAGAACATCGACGACGACACCGATAGACAAGGAATACATTTTGTGAGACTTTCCTCCAAAACTCGAAAGAAATTAAATTTTATTATCATTTCAGGTGAAGACAGATGACGACGAATACGCCAAAGAGATAGGTATTACCCAATTGCCAGCACTGGTATACTTTGAGAATAAGGTGCCCTCCATTTATGAGGGTGACCTATTGGAAGAGGAAGAAGTATTGGAATGGATTATCAAACAGAAGAATGAGGACACCATCGAGAATATCAACAGAGATATACTCTTTCGTATGATTGCAGAGAAGGAATATTTAGCCGTAATTTTCTACAAACAAAACGATGACGAAAGCGATGAGATTATTGAACACATGGAGAAAATTGACGACGACTGTAGTGAATATGATATGCACCTGGTCAAAATTAGTGACAATCTCATTGCTAAAAAGTATGGCATTAGAGCACCGCCAGGACTGGTCTTCTTTAGGCGCGGCAAACATATTAAATTCGAAGGCGATCTCTTCGATGAGGAGGAAGTACTTGAGTGGTTGACCCGACCCGAGAACATGGAATTGAGTGATGCGATTGAGAAAGTGAACAAAAGAATGTTTGAGCGAATGCTCGGAAGGACTGTCTATTTAGCCGTTCTTTTCTACAGCAAAACTGATTGCAAACAATGTGATAAAGTTCTCGAAGAATTGGAAAGAGTTTCGTAACAAACAGTTTGACAAAAATGACAGTCACTTCAATTTGTCTCATTTGCACAGATCGACGACGAGGCAGACGGGGCTGGTATTAAGTTTGTTAAAATAGATGACACCCAATTAGCCAAGAATCTCGGAGTCTTTGCATTACCGGCACTCGTATTCTTTAAGAAAGGAGAGGAAGAGGAGCCTATCATTTATGCCGGTATTCCAATTATTGCTCAATGTTTTCATAGATTAATCCAAATATTTCTCATTAATTCAAAGGTGATCTGAAAAAGTCTGAGAAAATCCTAGACTGGCTCATCAATCAAAAGGACCCGACGCTCGATAAAATAGAGGACGTGGACGCACCGGCACTCAGAAAGTTGATTGAGAACTCCGATCATTTGGCCGTCTATTTCTGTGAGTCAAACAAACTTTTGAAACATTAGGCGGAAATCAATTGCATTGACCATAGTTTTGAAAACACGAATAGATTACTATTAAAGAACTCATTAATCAATTATAGAGTTATGAAAAGAGTTTTATTTTTAATGTTTTATTCAATTTTATGATTAATTCTGAATAACGGGTGTGTTTGCAGTGAACTTAAACACAGTTAAGAATTTGATTTTTATCCCATTTTATGTTTTCAAAGGTTTGAAAAGCAATTTATTTTGAGATTAGAATTTCGTTATATTCAAAGCCAGAGATCAGACACTTGACTAATAAATAAACTTGATTTAAGCCAAGAACATAATAACACTTTTCAATCAAAAGCCAAGTAATTAAAGAAAAATAATAATAAAGCCACAGAATATCGAGGAAAACATTTCCTCAAATAACAAAAAGTTATCCACTTTTTTAAAGTTAATGAAAATAAATATTCAAAAAGAATAAGAGTTATGTAAAAAACTTAAATAAACACAAAAGACTCTAAAAAGGAGAAACACTTTTCTATACCACAAGAATCTGGTTTTTCATTGCAATCAATCTTCTTATTAGTATTAAATAGAAAACCAAAATTAATGAGAAATTCTCTTATTCTTCAAATTGATGTGATTTTCATATTTATTGCTTCACATAAAGAGATACAAAAAAGTTTTATTTATAGCAAATTATTTAATAAAACATTTTCTGCTCGATTCAAATATTCATTAAACTATTTCTTTATTTTTTTGCGAACCGCTGTTTAGACGAAAAGGATTTTTGTGCAAATTGTGTTCGAAAAGACACAAATGGTTTTAAAGGTAGTGAGTAGTCTCTCTTTTGAACAATATTTCAATATTTATCCCTTAATTGTTGTATTAATCTCATTATTAAGTAATTGTATTTCAATATCATTGATGGCCACATATTTTCTAACCCCTCCTTATCAACAATAAAACTTGTATTCTATGCAATATTCTATAACAAATCATAAGTAGGAATGCCGAAGGTCATCAGCTCCTTAAGGGGGCAGCTTGCTCAATACCAGGGAGGGTTTTGGGGTAATGTCATGCCACCAATCCTATATGAATGCACTTAAAATGGAAGTTTTTCCCTTAAATCCTAAACAGATGTTTAATCTATTTTAAATTTAGTTTTAGCCCAGTTAAATTAACTAAATTAGCAAAAATGGCCGGCGCGCTTCGCAGGGCGGAAATCGGTCATTTTTATCCGTCATTATCACAAAAAAAAACTCAAAAACATCTGGTAAATGCCATTTTTTTTGGTTTTAGTGGGTAAATGCCTATTCTACCGTCCGCATTTCTACATGTAAGTTATAGAAAGTATAAAATAGTGACATTAAGGATAATACAGTCAACTCTCTATGGGGTCCATCTCGATGGTATCCTTCTCTCGATCCTGTCCCTCAATTGTAAAAATCATTGTAATAGATTTCAGTGCTTTTTGACTCTCGTTCGTATCCCTCGCTCGCTCGTGTCCCCCATTTCCCCGAAACCGACTGAAGGACCCCATCGCGAGCCGACTGTATTATCTTAGGTTTTATCAAATTTTATTAATTAAATTGATAATTAATTAATTGTCACCAATGTATGTATTATTAAATGTTATTTAATGAGCCCTAGGCTAAAAAATTAAGATTACAGGAAGCTGTTGAATTATCAAGTATCTATTCTTACTAAAGGCCATCACTGATCGATAAACAAATATTTGTTTTATCTACTGCTGTAAAATTAATTAACTAAAAATTAATGAATTATAGCCATAATTATTATTAGTATTGAAATTATAATTAATTAATGCATTTGAGTCACACCAAACAGATCTCTAACTAATTGGTAGTAAAGATAATCTCCTCTCCCTTTTTGTTGTTTTTGTTTCTCATTTGAAGGGATCTCCAGGTGCCTCATTCAGTACACAAGACATTTACGGTGTGAGTCCATTATTTTAATCATTTTTTGTCATTTCATCGTTTGCTCCCTGTTTTGTCAATTTTCATCCATTTCTCTAAAAAATTCAGTTATTTTTCTAACTTTACATAAAACACAAAGAATTGTGAGTTTTAATGAGAAATTTCTAATTTATTATGAGTTTAATTTGAATATTCAACAGAACTCACTGAATATTTAGTGACCAAATATATTATTTGGATTAAATTAGAGTACATTAACATCAAAAGTGTATTAAACCTTCAGAAAAGTTATGTTTTCTCGAGTATAATAGGAATAGACTTATAGATAATGAGATGTTCTTTTAAAAGCAAGACTATTGTGTTGTGAAAGAGTTGATGAATAACTATAATATAATGCCTTTTGAAGGAAGAAAAAGAAAAGTCTTATTCTTTTTAAGGTCATTGGTATTGAATTTCAAATCTACCCCATAATAGGTATAAAATACTCACTGATCCGAGCAAAGGAAAGGCCAGGCAATGCAAGGACTCTCTCATCTCATACGTCCTCTAATGAGAATATTTTCTCCTTTTTTGGACTTTTAGATAATTTTTAAAATTTTTTGCATAAAATTCCGGATTTGCATAACTTTTTGGGAAAGAAATAATTTAAACCAAATGAGAAGTTAAAATAATCTTCATTTTTGAAGGACTCATACCTATCATACCTTCGCAAATGTCTCCCTTAAAGTCTAATTACTTGAAAGGCTTTAAATAGAATTTTCTTAATTTTATTCCTTTAGTGCTTTTTTGCCAATAATTGATCGTTTGTTAACTCATTTACATTACATTAATGTTCAGTTAATGTCTTACAAAAGTTAAGCCTATTTTTTGAGAAACATTTCCCTTCAAGTTATGTCATAAATTGCTTTACAACCAAATTGTTATTAAATTTCTTCTTTTAATCTGTTTGTGAAAACCAGCTTTTGTTCAATGATTGTAATCATCTCTAACTCATAAGTAATAACTATTTACTGATTTTAATCTAAATTCCAATTCATTATAAATGAATTAATGAATTACTGAAGAAATGACTACTAATGACACCGAAAAATAATTGCATTTTTATTTGGTCTCAAAACTAATAGGATATTGAATTAATTGGACAAAAGTGCTGATCAACGCATAAATGAATTCTTGAGACCCAGTTGTTAGTCGAGAAGTATTATAATTATGGCCTTAAAATAAATTTTGTATTTTTGACTTGAATTGCGATCTGAGCAACAAATTCAATAAATTTAAATAGATGCTAACAAAGGAAATTCCTTTAATTTTAGATATATGAGGTCTATTCAATAGACCAAAGAATAGCACAGACATGTTTTGGGAGTGCGAGACCTGAGAGCACAGGTCTATAATTTAAACCTTAATGTATTATTTCGTTAGAAATATTAAACTTAATTTTCGGCAAAACACAAACCCATTCATTAAATCCTCAAATATTTTAACTCAAATTATATTTGTCGGCAATAATCGACTCTACAATAAATGAATAAATAGGTTCTTGTATTTAAGTAAACTAATAAAACCTGACTCACTTTATCAAGTAAATAAAAAAAAGATTATTTGGAACTCTTGGTTTGCTTAACCAAACAACTAATAGATAGGAAATTGGAAAAGGGTCAAAAATTTCTAAATTATCAATTAATTGACCGATCAATTCAGGTTTGATTCAATCACAGATAGCTTATCTCAAATTCGTCAAAATTATTAGATCTCATCAAATGATTATATACTGTGATGTAAAATGAGTCGACTTATTGGAAGTGCTGTTTTGGATCATAAATTGAGTTCAGACTAAGTTTAGGGAAAACAAAAAAACGTTAAAAACATGAAATTACAACCGAATAACATGACAAACGCATAACTCAATAGTTTAATACATTAGAAAATACATATTTATATAATGAAGTGCAGCAATACATCATTGAAAAGTGAAATCCAATGAAGGCATACATCAAATGGTTTATGCCTTTGAGGGGAATAACAAAAAACAGTTGAAAAAGGCTCTCATAAAGTCATTGAAGCGAAAAGAGTGAAAACCGAAACTACAAATTAGGAGAAAGGCAAAGAAAATTTGAATCGACTAAAACTACAGCCAAACAAAACCCAGGGAGTAAGGTCCGCTAACTTAGGAAGGGGTAAAAGGGACGAGGGAAAATTTGACCAATTTTGATCTAAAACACAAATAAGTTTATTATCTGTACATTGATTTAATATTAGAATTTTTGAACTTGAAGTTATTAAAAACAATATATAAAAAGGGGGTTTTTATAAATTGCCTGCTCTTACTCATCTCTTACAAAAACTAAATCAAATAATGTAAAAAATTTCCAAATAAATTGCATTTTCATTATTTTGAGCTTCTCTTCACAACCCGAATGCCATTAAATTCATGGATGAATTGCGAAACAAACGATGCCTTTTGTCGCATAACTATCTCTTATATAATAATTATTGTATTTGTCTTTTGTATTGTCTTCTAATGTCTCATAAATTCTTAAGTCTATTATGCGATCAAAATAAGTGAACGAAAATATAAGATAATAATTGAGATCTGAATTGCGATCAAAAGTGGATCTCAATTATTCTCATTTTCTTGTATTTGAACCGCACTTATGATCAAAACAAAACGATAAGAGATTTTAATTTATATATAAAGAGCGGAATTTTGTCCAATTTTTCCCATCAGATTCTCCCGATTGTGTAGAGTGTAAGGCAATACTCGAGGACTTAGAGAACATCGATTCAGACACTGACAGACACGGAATTATCTGTAATTATAATTTTGTCTCATTTTCTTGTGATGACAAATATATTAAAACCATTTTTGTAGTCAGATCTCAGATAAGATATCAGATTTAACAGACATTTCACACGAACTCTAATTTTTGCGTTTCTTCTCTCAATTTATAATAAAGTCGTGAAAACTGCCGAAGAAGAGATCGCTCGCGAATATGGCATCAAATCGCTACCGGCGCTCATTTATTTTGAACGACAAATTCCTAGCATTTTCGAGGGAGACATGACTGCAGAAGAAGATGTGCTTCAATGGCTCGTCCAACAGAAATCTGAAGACACTATAGAAGCAGTAAATAGGGAACTATTGGAGCAACTCATCGAAACAACTCAATATTTAGTAGTCTTTTTCTGTACGAACGCTTAAAATCAATGTTTTAATTGAAAAGATAATGATTTTTGGATTTTAATTAAAATGAGCTTAATTTGTGTTCTGTGCAGATAAGCCAAGCTGTAGGGCATGTGATATAGTCTTGGATGAACTGGAAAACATTGACGACGACTGTGAGATCTATGGCATCAATTTCGTCAAAATACAAGACATACCATTAGCCAAACGATACGGCATTAAAACATATCCGGCGCTCATATACTTCAGAAACGGAAATCCTCTAATATATGACGGTATGAATCAATTGTTAACTAAATATTTGAAATAATTTTTCCAATAATTACATTCCATATGAAAGACAAACAAAAATCAAATTATTCATAAATTTAATCCATTTTCCACTCCATTCCCTTAACATTTGCCTTCAGGTGACCTCCGAAATGAGGAGGCAGTACTCGAGTGGCTCATCGATGACGACAACCGTGAATTGGCCGATGAGATCGAGGACGTGAACGCCCGGATGCTCGAGAAGCTCATCGATGACTCACCCTTTCTGGCCGTTCTCTTCTACGACGACGAATGTGATGAATGCGATGATGTCCTCAAAGAACTGGAAGTATAATATTTTTGCCTCATTTGAAAACCTATCGAATGATAATAATAGCCATAAATGTGAGATCGAATTGTATGCCATTTATTAATGTCTTTACATCCAACCCATAAATAGCCATCCCTTCCATTACAATGGGTTTTAGGTTTCGCTTCTCAAGACATTCCCCAATGATATCCGTTTCAAACAAACTCTTAATTTGATTGTTCAGACAAATGCCAAACAAACTGAAAAATTAGATAATCTTTGGAAAGGCTTTTATTGGTGAATACCCGCTGTTCTGCTCTGAAGGCCTATAATAATAAAAACAGGGAATACAAAGACAACTGTGCGATAACTGAACTGAAGAGAAACTCATGAATTATTTGCGAATCAAAAGATAAATGATTGAATAAAAAGAGCAGAAAAACATTAATATATTAGTATTTTATAAAAAATGACATAAAAACGATCCATAAATACATGAAATAAACATAAAATGAGAGCATTTGGTACCGGACTTGACATTCAGTGCAAAATGCATTAAACATTACCTCATATTTATTTGGAGACAAAACTTTTTCTATTATTCCAATTATATAATGAAATTTAGTTGAGATTAACGGTTACCCCCTTTATTACCCCGTATTTTAATGATTGTTCCGCTTTCAGAACATCGACGACGACGCAGACCTGTTTGGCATTGATTTTGTTAAAGGTATCGATTAATTAGTTATTCTCTCCATTCAATCTCACATATACAAGATTGTACAAGATGTAATGTGATGTTTGCTCCTAACCTAATCAATTAAATTGTGACTCGAAATTTTGATAACTAAAAATAGGATGAATGAGTATTACAAACTTGAATATATGATCTTGCACACTTCGACAAGTATTAGATTTTTGTTTTGTTTTTGTCCTGTCAATTATTTAATGGATGAGAGAACTGTTTAGTTTCACTAATGACTGCATTAATCATTTTTGATGCAAAATATATGAAATATTTATTTAGACATAACTTTTATATAATTAATTTCGTTGTTTTGTTTGTTTGTCTTTGCGATGCATTTGGCAAATGAAGTGAATGACGATAAGGCCGCACATAAATACAATGTCCACACATTTCCAACTCTGGCATACTTTAGAAAGCAGTCTCCAATCGTCTACGACGGAGACCTTTTAGATGAGGAGAAGGTTCTCAAATGGCTCACCAGTAATGATGTCTTTGAACTCAAGGATGAGATCGAAGAAGTGAATAGAAAAATGTTGGACAAACTGCTCAATGATAATGATTTTGTTGCAGTATTTTTCTGTGAGTTCACTACAAATGACAATCCCTTCCATCCATCAATAATTGTCATTCAAACGACACTAACAACCAGGGTTAGCCATAGGGGGGGGGGGATTTTCCGGATTACCCCCCTGAGGTTTGAGATTTGCGAAAAATCCCCCCCCCCCCTGGGCTTCGTGAAAAATTGTAATACAAAACAG
>JAQIWF010001040.1:0-13757 GCA_034694965.1 Ceratozetes gracilis | reverse complement strand
TGTATTCAAAATAAGGATTTTTGACATTTTGATTACTTATTCAAATATATGGTGTGTTGGGCCAACCCATCACTGGTTAACATTAGTTTTATAATTAACACATAGTTTCGGCAAACACTCATTTAAATCACTCACTCAAAATGTATACTTACTTGAGTATCAGGGTAAGATGAAGTTTACTAAGTAAACTTTACTTGACAAAGGTCATCAACATCATTTGAGAATACAAAAATTTTAAGAATGTAACAAAGTTAAGGTATTTTCATTTTTAACTGGATTACTATCAGTTGGTGACCACTCACAGCACGTGAATGTTTCAGTGATTTGTAAAGATATCTAAATAACCAAATTTTGGCTCAGAATGAGATGACATTTGTTTTTACAAAATAGTGACCAAAGAAAGTAACGACTTTTTAAACATATATTTACACAAATGAAAGGAAAAATAATTAAAAACTAAAATTAATGAGAAATTTGAGTCCAAATGAATTAAATTATTGAAAGACTCATGAATTCACTGATGAAAATGTGAAGAAAACTTCAATTATTCTTAAATGCAAACAAAAATATAAAACAAAAGAGAGTTGAGATGAGAGCGAAAGGAATTTTGAAAGAATTGCAATCAAAATGAAAAAGAGTATCAATTTGTTGTGAAAATAGTAGAATTCTAAGTTAGGTTATTATTTGAGAGCGTTGGTCGCACAGCTTGTATTGATACTATTGGTGTCTCTCACCTACACATCAGTAATATTTGCTTCAATTATGGTTTTAGTCGACGCCAAACATTGCCATTCATTTCCCATAAATGTTCAGTTAAAGCAAACAAACTATTCGTCGAAAGCCCACCGAATTTCATTGAGAAAAGTGCAGAGGCGTCAGAAAGAGTCACAGATTCCCTACTATTCATACATTAGCCCTACTTAGAGCTCATGCCCCACATCCACTCCATTGAAACAATTTATTTAATTCATTTAAACTATATAGAGCTTAAAACACATTTACTGACTTTCCATTAAATCTCCAAATTAGTTATCAACTCTCAAATCATATCAAATAGAAATAGTTTCCAATCAATCAATTCTCTAAAAGCCAAGAATATTTGAAAAAATTAATTAAACATTCCCTTCAATAATATTTAATAAAATAACCAAATTATTCAATAGTTGACAATAACTTGAGAGTAAAGATTGTGGCAATTATTTCGATATATTTATATAAAAATCTAATGATATTAACGTCAATAATAATTAATAAAATAAACAAATAAATTGGAATCGAAATATAATTATGATTTAAATCATTATTACATTGAATTTGTATATAAAAGGCTAACGAAAGTCTATTTAATATCAATAATAACGACCAATATTTCAATGATTTGATAACATTTTTACTTTTTTTCAGATGTCTTATAACCGAATACCAAACGTTATTCTAATGTTTAAAATTAATGTCATTTCTTTCAAAAGTATTGCAAAATTTTAGTCCCGATTTCGGGCTTTAAGTTCACTTTTTTTTCTTTACAAACGTATGAAATACAGAATAGAATATAATTTACAATTAAATGAACAAAACATACATTTGTTCGGATGGAAGACACAAAATGTATATATAATTAGTTAAATAAAAAGATAACATTTCTTTCATTCAGCCCTTTTGATAGGAGAATAACTTTTGTGTAATAAAATGTTCATTAAATTGCATATCAATATAAATATTAACTTCTTTTACATAATTTATTTCAATTACAGTAAAATAAAATCATTTGTTTTGTAATTTAAGGACCAATAAAAAAGTTAAGACTATTTCATGATTAAAGAAAAAGATTTGTCTTTGAATTAGTTGAAACCAAACCATCAAATTATAAGATAAACTACCCGTTCGTTGATATATTCGAATTGAGTCTATAAAAGACTAGTTGTTTATACAATAACTTCAATTCGTTGGTTAAAACAAAAGGAGAGAAAACCCTGATTTAAATCACTCTTTTGATTACCACAACTAAACCACTTTTGAAATGAGATGAGAGCCCGAAGAATATCGAAGAATATCGAAGAATAGAAAACCAAACTCTTATCAGAGATGATATGAATGGCACGTATAGGCACTGATGGGGTCAGAGTCAGAGCATACGTTCATTGCAATGACAATTCGTTTAAAAAGTGATCATTTTATGAGAAATTCAATTTACTGGCGGCCAGTCTTTGGCCCCCAACGGGTAGTGCGCGGGCTTTCCTCTGCTGGAGAAGCCTCAGAACCAGACATTTCATTACAGAAAGATGGAAACTCTTGAGCATCGCTAGTGTCCGGCACTGTCTGCGAATGTTCCCACGGACCGCCCTTTACCACAAAGCCTCTGCCTTCTCTCGATGGACGGCCTGAATCTGAGTTTGAGTGACGGCTCGGAGGAGTGTTCTCAGTGAAGTCGTCCATCTGTTAGACAAACATTTCATTAATTTTAATTCAATTAAAAATTCTCTCCTTTCGACATAAGTCGACCACAAAACCAACAAAACTCACGTATTCTTCGGCCAAATTCAAGATGTGATCCTTGGCTTCATCCACGTTCTCAGCCAAACCACTGACGACCACAATATGGGGGGAATTGCTATCATTTCTGGGGAAACGGATATCGACGGAGTACTGATCCATTATCTTACGAATGTTTTTGCCTTTCGTTCCGATGAGACGGGGGTGCACTCGACTATCAATGTGTACCTCTTCGTGGACCAGTCCTTCGAGTTCGCGAACCCTTTCCATAATATCATCTTTGGCTGATTTGACATCATTTTCACAACCAATGATTGTAATGATGTCCTGTTTGTCATCGTCTGACTGACTGTCGCGTCGTTTCAGTTCTGGGAATTGGATTTGAACCTTATATTTGTCTCTAATTTTGGTGATAATGGCCCCCCGTTTCCCAATTATCTTCGGGTGAAATATTGGGTTAACGCGAATGCTTTCGGTGAAGCTTTTGGCGATTTTCTCCAGTCTTTCGTTCTCGATCTTCACCACCCTTTCCTCGATAGCACTCTTCGCGTTTTCCGCATTCTCTTGAGAGCCGGTAATTTTAATGACATCACTGGAGGCATTGGCCGGCGGTACTGCTATCGACACATCATATCTGTCCATCAATTCTCGCACTTCGCGACCCTTCTGTCCAATAATAAAGCGGTGCATATCGAAGGGCACCTCCACTTCAATAGTGATAGGAATGAGGTCAAACAATGCCTTTTGGGCCGATTCGCAGTTCTCTTTCTTCCCGGTTATCAAAATAATATCAGACTTCCTGCGAGTCTTCTCTGACTGTTCCAGACTTTCAGTGCTTCCATTATAGTCGCCGTTTATGGAGGACTCATCGGCCACACCATTAGTGCCTCTTTCGGGGAATTTTATCTTCACGTCGTGGTTATGAGTAATTGCCTGTACTTTAGAGCCACGGCTTCCCATTAGAGTCCTGTGATATTTGGCGTCTATTATACATTCGATAGTGATTTGTGAGTCCAAGTCTTCAACGATTGCAGCGATTCTTTGTTTCGCACTTTCGACACATTCTTTGGAACCTTTGAGGACAACCCGATCACTGTCTCGATCTCGACTTCGGGGGAAACTGATAGTAACGCCACCGAATTCGTCCGAAATATTCTTAAGAATAGCTCCTCGACGGGCAACAAAATGTTTGTGGTGTTTGGGGTCGACTTTCATCTCTCCCTCAACCACTTTCTCCAAGTCTTCTTTCATTTCAGTTAACATGAGTTTTGCGTTCGCGACCTCTTCTTTCTTTCCGGTGATAATAACGGTCTCTCTGTCTGCGTCTGACTCTTCATTCCCAGTGGGGAATAAGACGCGGGCGCCGGTCTTTTCGCGCACTTTCCTGATGTTGGAGCCATTTTTGCCGATAAGATATCTGTGGTGTTCGGGTCTTACTTTCAACTCTTCACTAAAATTATTTATCTGTTGTTCGTTAGAGATAGCAATGAGTTGTTGTTTAGCCTTTTGAACGCAATCTTTGGGTCCTCTAATAGAAACCTTATCACTACCGGAACCCTCGGCCGGGAATCGGATGAGAACACCCCCGCACTCATCCATAATCATTTTGATTTGACGGCCTTTGGCTCCGATAATATAATTGTGGATTTTAGCCGGTATTATGATATCCACATTAACCACATCTTCCATATCATTCTGAATCGCTTGAATGCGTTCCCGAGCCGTTTCCACATTTGCTTTGAGGCCAGTTATCATTATAACGTCAGAGTCGGCCCCTTCAGCCGGTAAATCGATTCGGGTGGAGGTCTCATCTCTTATCTATAAAATATGTACAAAAAAATGATTAATTCTTCATATTTTACATAATTTTGATTAAACTCATTCCAAACCATAAATTATAGGCATATCTATAGTTCTTTGAGTAAAAAGATTTAATAATAATCTATTGATAAGAAAGTGGAGGCAATAAAACTGATTGAATCAAAAGATGGCATTTCATAAAAGATTTAACACTTATTTGAAACAATAAAATGAAAGAACAATAAGTGCTTAAAATCACTGATAAAAGTGAGATAAAAAGGTGTGCTATGAATATGTGTGCAAATAATAACCTTTTTAATGTTTGCGCCTCCCTTTCCGATAACGAATTTGTGGAACTGTTTAAAGATAGGCACTTCTGCGCGATAATTAGTAGACAACAATTCCTTGTTGAGCTGAGCCATGTGTTTATAGCATAGGTCGACATCTTTTTTAGAGCCTTTAATCGTCACTCTATCGCTCTTTTCATTAGGTTCTGGGAAAATGATCACAACCTGAGAACAAAATTAAAAGCAAATTAAGCACTAAATAGATTTGAATGAGTGCTGAGTCAGTGAAACGGATGTAAACCTGATTAAACTGATCTCTGATTTCTCGAATTTTGTCGCCTTTCGCTCCAATGATTTGTCGGTGAAATCTCTGTTCAATCATCAGGTCTTTGGAGACTTCATTCTCTCGATCCGCCATTTTCTTGATAATAGTCTCCAATTCTTGTCGGGCTTTCGCAACACTTTGAGGCGGACCTTCAATTCGAATGATATCATTTGAGGGCAGGTGTTCTGTGCTTTCACTAGGAATATGAATCTGAGCGCCGGTCTCTTCGCGAATGTGTTTAATATTGACGCCATTTTTGCCAATAATAAATCGATGATATCTCGACTCCACTTTGATTTCATCGAAAGCTATTTTATTTTTGATTTCTCGAATCACTTCTCCGATAACTTCCTTTGCTTTGTCCACTTCGGCGACGGGTCCGTGCATTTTGATCTTATCCTCATTGGCCACAAACGAAACGTTCACTTTTTGGAAGTCTTGGGATATTTCATTGAATTTGGACCCTTTTGGGCCCAATATATACTTGTGATACCAGGACGGGACAGCTATCTCTGCATCTACTTCGCTGTGGGCCTTCTCATATAGAACAGTGAGAGCCGGTCCTAACTTTTCCTGTTCTCCTCTCAAAGTGATGGTCTCACTATTGCTGTCAGAAGAGGGCATTTCAACAGAAACTCCGGTTCTTTCGAAGATGTCGTTCAAAGTGTTGCCTTTGTGTCCAATAATATACTTGTGTTGGGATTTCCTCACTTCCATTGAGACGGTCTGACATTTCTTTTCCTTGTCTTTAAAGATCCGCATAATTCTGTCTTTAGCCTTAAGGACGGCATCTTTTTCTCCAGTGATAGAAATTTCTTCCTTGTTGACACTTGGTGGCGGAACATTTACTTTAGCGCCCGTTTCGCCCATAATATCTTCCAGTGTTTTGTTGAAAGGGCCACAAATGAAGGGGTGGTATATCTTAGGGATGGCGACGCGTTCATTGGCTCGACTCGCCATCTCATTGGAGATCAACTGAATTTCATGAACCGCTTTATCGATGGCTTCTTTGGTTCCAATAATACGAATATCAGTGGAGGAGTCGTTCTGTCGCGGCATATATATCTTGGTTCCAGTGTTTTGCTCCAAATTCGACAATTTCTGTCCACTTTTGCCAAGAATGAAGCGGTGGTGCTCTTTGGGTATCGGCACCGAAAGACTGGCCTGAGTTTGCAATTCGGAAGATATCATTCTTTTGGCCAAAAGAACGGCTTCTTCTTTACCAGTAATGAGGAACGTTAGGGTTCCGTCCTTTGAGACACTCATTTCGATGTGAGCCCCAGTCTTTTGCATTATGTCGGCGCATATCTTTGCTTGTTCTGCCTGTTCCCCAAAACGACTGTTCAATTCTCGGTATTTCCTCTCTTCGGGCGCCACTCGAAACACTTGTGTGATATTCGAAGACTTGACTTTCATTCGCTGTATATTCCATTGTTGACCAGAATTGGAGATATTGTTCTCTTCAGGTCTGGATTCGCTTTCGGGAAGTGCGGGGAATATGTCGTCATAAGTGGGTGCAATAGTGGTCACAGTCTCTTCCAGTCCGTGGAATTCCTCCAAAGATGGTGGTATCAACTGCTGGCCAAAAGTCGGATCCAAATGAGGAACTCCGTAGTGAGGCATATGTGAGGGATGACCATTGGGGTCACCGATCGATGTCTGTGCCAATTGCACATTAGGAAAGGGGCTGTCAAAGCCGTGAATCGCTGGATCCGAATTCATAGTCGGGTTAATCAGTTCCGAGTCTTACAGTACTTCTAATGAAATATAAGAGAGATATGAGAGACAATGAGAGAGACAGACAGAGAGAAAGAGAGAGAGAAAGAGAGAGAGAGAGAGAGAGAGAGAGACAATGCATTTATGGCTTATTTTCCTCAAACACTCATTTATTTGTGGCAATAAAAGCACTTTTTATCCACACTTTATATATGAGAACAAATAGAGTGAAAGAGTGGTAACAAAAGAGTGGTAATTAAATGAGTGATTCAAGAGATTATTGGTATAAGGAATGGTATTAAGGAATGCCACGTATTGTGAGTCATATCGTCGTTGCCTTCAATTGTAGTCCCAATCAATAGATAATGAGTTTTACAACAAATTAGTATTCATTTAATAATTGATTAGAAATCAAGTAATGAATTGTCGATCGATGGCATCAATATTGAAATGAGAGACAAAACTAAACCAATTGAATGACGTGTCACCCAATCCAGTGGTCCATCGATTGAGACCACAAATAAGATATGAATGAAGAAGTGGTCACTTACTGTACTGTATCCGTGAAGACCGTCCCAAATACTGTCTATAAAATTGTCTCCAGTTTTAAATTTGATATATATTTTGAAATATGGTTGAAGTGATTTCGATCTTTTAAAGGACAGCACTTTAATACTTGTAAAGAGCTGTGCTTTTAGACCAACAGATCATTACGTTATGTAATGCATGTAATGCCACCACAACTCCACTCAACCCTTCATTCAAACACTCAGTCGCCAACACAAGCGCTCACTTCAAATGCCTAAACTATACTCACTTGCTAAGTGTCCTCTTGGAGCAATGTAATTGTATCAAGTCCATTTATATGAACATCTCTCTATAATACTATTATACGATTGAAGCCATTATAGATGAGTATTAATTTTGACCCAATATTGTCAACATTTATAAAACTAAAGATAACCAAAAAGTTTCGCCTCAAACACCAATTCTGTGCACAAATCCAATTGACATATTCAATGGTTAAAAGGGTGTTCTTGTGAACTGGATTTGTATTTTAATTTATCGTTAATTAATATTGTATTTATCGAGATTTTAAGGAAAAATTTTAGCTGCTTTTCAAAAATACCCTTGAAAATAACCCTAATTTTCGAAAAACCCAGTTTCTTCTGACAGTATCTCAAAAATTTGCCTTGCTTTGTTCAGCAGTATTTGTAATGTTACTTAGTAAATATTAATTTGCGGCGACATGGTGTATTTCCAAAATTTTCACTGACATTGGGTAATTTGATCTGACCTCCTCGTTGAACCTTGATATATGTAGGTCCTCGGCTACAGAGAAGGGATACAGTTTGGGAAAATTCGCTTAAAAATTTCCTCAAAACTAGAGGGTGTCATGGCTGACATTCCAAGATGACGACCAAATAAGATGCCATTTTTGTCTCTAATTACACATAAAATAACCGATTTTAGCTTAATTATTCTTAATTTATGCATAATTTAATTTAAACCCAGTTAAATTAACTAAATTAGGAAAACTAGTAGAAAAATAACTGATTTTGGGGGAAAAAACGGCCGCCAGCCTTCGGCCGACAGCCAATCTTCAGGGGTCTTCCAGGGGGGCATTCGTTTCTCTTGCTTCAAAATTTTTTCACGGTGCTCAGAGGGGGGGGGGGGGTTGGCAAATTTCGGACATCAGGGGGTATTCCGTCATTACCCTCCCTAGGGCCACTTCTGATCATACTGGATTGTTTGTGATACTTATGTTTAGGGGTAGTCATTCAATCTCAAGTTAGAGGTAAAATGAATGACTTTTTGGCAAATCATTTACAGACCTTGTGTTTGTTCATAGACGTAATGTTAATGTTTTTCAAAAATCCGCAAATACCCCCACCTTACCAAATATCCTACCCAATACCCTATGATCACCTCTGCTTATGTTAGAATGATTACACTAATGTTGATAATCTTGAACGTCATTTGAGATGAAGTTGAGGGTAAGTTCAACACTTCTAAAACATAATGAGATTTTACCCAACTTTTATAATATAAGATTTGTATGAATTATACAATTTTGTAGAGAACAGGAGAAAGAAACAGAAGAAACATAGCATCAAATGTGTCAATACAGCCCATTAAGTAGTCTAAAACGGGGGGATTATAGTTCTCAAATCATTTTGTTGTTCTAGATAAATTTTCAAAATCTGCTCCGCTAATTCATTGCGCAGCAAAAGGAAAGCAAATGATTTCACTCAGGTTTCCCAAATGGTTAGCATAAATTGTCTTAGTCTCCGGGAATTTAGTCAAAATTGCCCATTGACTTGCAAACATAACTTTGGTCGAGGAGTTGGTTCGTTTCAATTCAATTAGTAATTCATAAGAAGGTGACTATAGATTAGGTTTTCAAAGACAAGAACATATCAAATGTGAAAATAAAGTCATTTCTAATATTTCTAATAAAAGTGTAGTCAAATTTTCAAATTTTACAAAGTTATCCTTGGAAGTTTAATATAAATTTCTCCATTCGATAATTGTGCATAATCAAAGAATTTTTCATGGGAAAATAATTTAAATATTTCTTGGCCCATTTTCAAATTAATGAGTTTAGAATTTGGGAAAATTTCCACCTTTATTTGATGGTTATTAAAAAGTATCCGGGGTACTTTAAAAATCTTATCATACAGATTGCAAGATTACAAGATGCTTAAACTTTTAAAAATTTATATTCAAGGTTTTCAGAAAACCCAGTACTTTAAGCGAGTAATAATGTGGGAAAAGAGAACATTTTGCAATTATCAGGTAATTTATCTGTAATATTGAAATGGATGTAATAAGTTTTAAGTTAACTTATTATTGTGAAAAAGTTACAAGGTATCCTTACAATGTTATTGTTACTAACATTCATTGATAAATCAATTTTATATATATAAACTTATACAGGATCGGTTTTTTATTTCTTCGAATGGTAATGTTAAGTCTATGGAGAGCACGTGAATTACAACTTTTTGCAGTAAGTTAAGAGAATAGGTTTTTTCAATCTATGTAAAATCAGGTTTTTAATCCGTTCTTGTCATAAGACAACTGATTGAAATTATTTTAATTCATTTGTTTTAAGATTTCACTTGGCTCGCATCAGAATGTTTAATTTTCTACAAATTGCCCAAACTGTACGTAATTCTTTTCGAAAAAATATAAAACCGATCCTGTATAACCTTGCTAAAATTGGAGTGCACTGGTGGTAGGAATGATTTAATATCAAGATTTGCATCAACTTATTAATCAAAATATTGACTTCAATGGCAATCAATTGAATTGTAACAACAGTTTTGAACGTAATCTCAAAATTAAAGACAAAATTGTTTTCATTGCTTTAATGAATTTGGAAAATAATTTAACGAAAAATAATTGTATTTTTGGTTAAAATCATTTGAGTTTACAATCATTTGGAGGACCGGTTTGTTACTCAAATTGAATTAAATTAATTAAAATTAATATCACTTTAATTATAAGTGCTTTTAATGTAAACTATGAGTTGAGAGCAACAAAAAGTCAAAACTAAATCTAATAACAATTTATCGCAAATTAATGTACAATTCGTCAGTAATAATTCATAGATGAGTTCATGATATCAACGATTAATTTACTTATAATACAATGAATTTCAAACAAAAATAATTGTATTTATTGACAAAAAGAGCCGAAAGTTGACTAATAATTATTTCAATTATTGCCTTCGATTTTAAGGCTTTTGATTGAAGACTTCCAATGGTTTGAAAATAATCACTCCTTTTATGTGTTATTCAAATGGATTTTTGGTTCAATTTTTCTGAAAGACATCAATAAATAGTTAATACAGTCATTGGATGTGATGTTAAGACTTACTGATGAGTACAATGAAAGTGAAGATTATTTACAAATAAATTTCAATTAATTCAAAGATTAGGTAAAAACTACCACATATTGTGAAGATGGAGGTTCCGACTCAAGACGGAGCGGACATCACTTGTAAACCTTAGAGCGTCCAGAACTGGAAGCAAATTGAGTAAAGCCGTATCGCGAGGGTCCGAAAACCACGATTTTATTGGAATCGCGTTATCTTTCAAATCAAAATTCAAATTAACGAAACTGTTATCAATTGAAGTCCAATACCAGGATATGCTCTGTAAGCGCCCGGACTGTTGTCCAGAATGAAAACACTGGACAAGTCCTGAACAATTGCCGCTAAATCTTTGGTATAACTTCCGAAGTCTAGAGTGCAGTGCTGTCTAAAGTATCTTCTCCTCAAAATCCCTCTATTGTTGTCCAGTTTGTCGGCAACGGCTGCGCCGTATATTTCCATACTTGCGGTAAACACTACCAAATCATACCATTGGCTGACCTGACGGTGCCGTCAGTCAGTCAGTCAGTTAGCAAAACATTACAACTCCTATCACGTAATACTCACGACATTAAGAAAGTAGTCGACGTGTGGCCTCTTATGTACGAAAAACCTGACCGGATGTCTGTCTATCGTTACTTTGAGGACAAAATCGGGAGGGGTTCCCGGTTTGACCATTTGTCTAATCACTCCGTCGTGATGTGAATGGATTAGAGTCTCGTCTAAGTCTAAGACCAATACCTTTCGCTTAACTAAACCTTTGAAAGTATTCATTAAGTTTTGTTGAATAATAATTAGTAAATAAATACTTAGTCTGTGTTTGGAAAGGGGGGAAAGTGGCATAATGTGATACTTGACCGTTTGGTGCTGTATTACCTGCAAATATACATTCCTTATAATCAAATTATAATTCAAAACAATTGATATATTAGTAGTGGACACAACTAGACAGGTCCTACACATGTCCTGCACTCTATTTATTGTGTTTTAGACTCAAAACTAGTCAAACCACTCGCAGCACATTTTATATGAAATTCCTAACCCTTTCATTCAAATAATTAATATTTAGTTATGTGAGAAATATTCTCTTAAAAAATGATTAGGGATAAAATGAACAGGGCATTGTCATCATCGACAGATAGTGGTCGCACAGATGCACCTCTTCAGCACTTTATAGATTAGACCACTCTTGCAGTGGACACACAATTGACAATAAATCTTATAAATCGAGAGATGGACTTAAACTTCAATCCATATATTAATTGTGAAAACAATTCATTTAAATGTTTTATATTAACTGAAATAATATTAGAAATGATAACAGAATTGAATGAATGAATGGAAACGAGTGTCGAATGAAAGTCAAATCAAAGATAATGAGTCGATAAGACTCGGAATCAGTTGTCTATTGATTGGTTGGTAGACGAGACCAGTTAGAAGTGTTAGAGACAAGACATACCGTTCGGACTTGTTTTTTGAGAACATAGCAAATGAATGTCCAAATCTTAGAGGCGAAGACCAGAACCGCGCGTAAACCCATTTCCAACTGTTTCAACATTTGGACCTCTTTGTTGTCAACACAACCTATGATTCACTCAAACAATTGATTAATATTTCCCTTTTTGACACTTAGAAGCAATTTGTTCCACAATTAACGGACAATAAGAGACTTAAATACATTAGACACCGATATCTCAATTGATTAAAACAATTGCAATAATTATCAGCCATTAATGCAATCTTCAGCCCAAACGTGACGCCACTGTCGAGAAATATATCTCCGCTCACAAACATTGTGTCATCAAATGTAAGGCGAAGTCTCCCTTTTGGGGCAAATATTGAGTCAAGGGATCAATATTTCAATAATTTTCGTCACTTTTTGTATGAATTGTTTTCCATTTGTTTTACTTATTATTGTCTTAAATATTATTGTTTTGTATATTCAGTGAAAAAGACATTTATTTTTGTAGTCATTTGCATCTGATTTGCAGAATGAAAGACGAAGACAACAGTGAAGACAATATTGAAGTAAACAAAGAGTTGAATAAAATAAGTGATGACATGACTAATGATTCAAATGTCGATCACTTTGCGGAACAACTGTCCCCTAATTGTAAAGATGTTTTGCCATTGAATTCATCAGTTATTCAACGAATTCGACTCAATATCAGCACAGAATTGCCGTCGAGTGTCGGCAGACAAGAGGCCATTGTTTGCATTGAAGCCAAGCGTTCAGAGGACACAACTGTTACTCTTCGCCAAAATAATGCAACGGTTCTCCAGAAGACAATGAGACAGAAGTTGGCGAATGTCTTGCAGTCAAATTCACAGCCGAGTCATGAAAAGTGCCAAAACTCTATTCAAAGTGAACATCCAGTCATTGACATGACGTCCCTTCGAGACCAGTGGTCAGCCCTCGACTCTAACTATCAATTACTCCAACAAAAAGTTAAGAAGAGCTCCAAAAAGAACTGCATTTGTTTAGACTCCGAATTATGGATTAGTTTCAACGCAAAGATGAATCAAATGCGACAACTCTTAGATCCCTTGACTGCAGATAACAGGTCCGGTGCCAAGAGATCCACTCAAACCACTCCACAGACTCTTAAACGCAATAAAAGACTAAAACATATCATTTGACTTAAAACCCATTAAATGTATTATATTTTAATATTTAAATCATTTTCTCTTCGTTTCCAAAACTTTTCTTTTGTTTCAATAAAATGTTTTCACAAAAAATATTGACCACAAAATTCACTGCAAGTCCTTTCCTGACAGTCATTTTAACCAATCATTCGACAAGTGGTTGACTACCTGTTCTCATATTAATACCTCTATTATAGCCTAAACAGACTAGGATATACCATGATATTCATTTGGGTATATAGAATCCAATGCTGTTATTTATTTTTACTCAATGTTTTAAGTGGTAATCTTGGTCCCAAATATGACATTTGTTACTCATATAATGATTTAATGGTTTAATCTCTCAAAAGTTTTCACTAACGTTCTCCAAGTTGATATTTCAAATATGGACTTTTAATCAAATATGAGTAACTGAAACATGTTTGATAGGATACACTTGTGTTTGTACAGAGGATCCAACTAAACATTGTTTCATATTGAATCATATTGTCTTACTTCTCATTTACCCTTACTTTTCATTTAATTCAAAATATACAAGATTTATGAATTTTAGTCATCTTTAGAATTGATAAGGGTTTTAAAATGAGAAGATGATTCATATGTGAAACATGGTTTA
>JAQIWF010001039.1:0-13776 GCA_034694965.1 Ceratozetes gracilis | reverse complement strand
ACATTGTTCAGGCATATATCTTATATCATTATTTATCATTTTTATAGTTCTGTAATAAAAGTAGGCTTAATTTATATGAAAAAAAAATTCCTTCAATTTCAATATTTGCTGGTCACTCTTTTCACAATAGAATTTCCACATCCATACTTATAGCAATCATTTGTTCAAATATATTGTTTTATTTCTTTCATTAGATTTAACTGTAAATGAAATAAACTCTATTCATTAAAATTTACAAAATCCTTGTTTAAAGTAAAGTTAAGACAAAATTTGATTTATTTAATAAAATGATTTCCTTTTCTGCAATCATTTTGTTATTATTTCTGTTAACTTTCATATTAATAGACGATTCAGAGCAACAAAAAAGTATAAATTCTTTCAAATTATTTGCGTTTCTCTTAATCTGTTTGTCATAAATAGGAAAAACGGGAACCAATTCGAGAACGAATTCATTGAAATCGGGTTCAAATGTACGCAAATCTGGCAAAAGTCAAACTTTGGGCAAAAGTGCAAAACCCAATCTCAAGAAAGGAATGAATAAGAAAAAGGTTCAAAGAAAAAATGCTCACAAAAGTAGACAAATGAAAAGTGAAGGTCAAGATTATGGCACTTCTGATGATTATGAGTACGAATATGATTACAATTATAGCTGTAGTGACTGTACTGGAGATGGTGGTGGAGGTGGTAAAAATGTCCATGTTAACGTTGATGTAAACAAAAATAACAATTGAAACTAGGTATAATTCAAAACAAAAATTTTATCAGTCTAAATAAGTTATCCATTTGGGATTTCTAGGGTAGAAGTGTGAGGAAAGGGAGGCACAACATAACGATTGTCTAATAATTTAATAATTGATTTAAAATCATAAATTAAATTAAAAATTATATTATAAATAGAGTTTTAAAGATTTAAAATCTGATTAAAATCACTAATAGTGTGAATGTCTAACACGAGTATAAAATGTTTGCCATAATAACAATGGAAGCGCCGCACAGGAAACCATTGGTCGGATAGAAGTCAGTCATAAGATAATAGCTGCAAACAGTGGACAACACTATTGAGATGGAAGTGGCGAACCCTTTCAGAATATTATCCGCATATTTCATAACAATCGCAACTATAAGGCCTCCGAAGGCCTGCAGTAGTATTACAATCCATGTCAATGAGGTGTAGCCCTAAATATAAAAGAAATCAATAAGTTTTGCAAATAATGTAAGACTTGAAGTAAGACCTGAAAGAAGCCATTTGTAGAAATGAGATCAAAATCTTGTAATAACGCCGCAGCGGAAGCGATGATCACCGAGAAGAGAGCCATTTGTGTGTTACGGATCCACAACGACTGAGACGTATATTTCACTAACTTTTCAAAATAAACGCCCGAAAAGCCACTCGAGAAACATGAGGCCAATACCGCTAACAAACCTATTAATCGGTTCCCTGAGGGCTCTTCAGGGGCCAGACTTTGGTTAATTTCATCATTTGGTTGACCCGTAGTTTTAGTTTCGGGCCACTGGACTAAAGTGACGCCAATCATCAGCAGAATAAGTGAAAGCCATTGGTTTAGTTTAAGCCTTTTGTGGAGCATTAGTACAGAAAATATGGCTGTCGTCAGGATTTTGAGCTGATATGTCACCTGAACCACAACCAGACACAAGTGAGTGACAATAAGTGGACAGTAAGTGGACAGACCTGATAAGTGGCGGCGTCTAAGTTTGTCAGCGCTATAAACAGCAAATTGTTTTGAACGGTATATAAGAGCGCCGGTACTAACAGTTTGGCCGTCTCTTTGGGTTTGGATAATACTTCTGTGTTCAACAATTTGGTAAATTGTGCAAAAGAACCTACCAGGGTACATACATTGATCATTATTGGTTGAAACAAGCAAATGCTATAAATACCAGACTCATAGCTGAGTATAAGTAATGAGACTAAGAGTTTGATGAATTCACTGCAGACTATAGCAGTACTACTGATATAATTGCCTTCATTTTCATCGAAATTGATCCGCGAATATCTCAAAATCATGACTAATGTTGTCGTCTGTATTGTCAGCACAAAAAGTGACAAATATTTCAAAAATTGTAATTTGGTTATCATTTTAATATCTTTGGTAAAAATGGCTAAAAAGTTGATCTCATTAGTGGTATGTCTGGAAAGACATTTACATTGATTTGATTTTTGTATGATTTGTCCGCAATATTAGCCATACATTCAATGATTGTTTGTTTTCATTGCAATGTTTTCATCAAAACATGTGTTCGTTTCCATAGTTTGCAATCAGAAGCCAACTCTCGTTCCCACAAATGATGGCTTCACTCAACTCACCCCTAATAGTTGCCCTTGATCAACTATGTATCCTCCTAGATTACAATTGATTAATTTCCATCAACTACCAACTATTCTACGTAGTAAATAAATAAGCCAGGGTGAAATATATATATTTTTTACGCTTCACTTATAGTAAATATTAGTTAAAAGTTTCTTTTGATTACATTTTACTTAATTTAATAAAAAGTTTGAAAATTTATTTAAATCATCGAAAAAATACAAATCACTTCAATTTTGATATATTTTTATCGCTTTCTTCAAATGGGATCAAATTGGGAGGAATATAGGCTTCTTGTATGTTAAGTGAATAATCAGAATTATCTGGATTTTGAGGGTCAGGTAGAGAAGGCAAGGGGGTGTCGTCATCCCATGAATCGTCGTTTGGCTCATCTATTGAGTGATTGAACTCATCCTTCAATTGGTCGACACACCAACTCTTCTCCGGTATAACACACTCTTCAAGATAGTGGTTAAATTTCATATTGTTGGGACATAATCGGGGACAGGCATAGCCTTCTATGGGTTGACTGCAGTCTAAATACATTCTACAGTCAGAAGTATTGGGAAATTTGTTCTGAGAGTCAAAACAAAGGAAACCATTTGTCTCCGGATAATCACATCGATTACTTTGGGGGTAGAAAATGAGTCCCGCAGGACATTGGAAGTGATGTGAGCGCCTGTTTGAACACATGAAGAATGAATGACAGTCTGACGGGTCCTGATATAAACTCTCGCCTTCTGGACAATTAAAGGTATTGAGTTTCTGCCCGCCCTCACAACCACTCTGTTCTGGAAAGTCACATACTTTTAAAGTGGGATTGAAATGCAAACCATTTGGACAGGACTTGATTTGCGGTTTGAAATTATTGCACAGAATAAATGTTTGACAGTCACCGGGATTGACAAAAATGCCTTCTCGATGGTTACAGCTCTTCACTTCTACGGACACTACTCCTGACAACAGTATAAAAATACTGACAATTATTTTAATCATTTCTATTGATTGTTATCTCAATTAGTGATAAAAATAAGTGAATTATTTGTTGTTCTAATCATTTATAGTTCAAAACTTTATTAATAACTGTGTTTTACATTGAATTTGTTAAAATAAATTGATAAAATGATACGGGTCCTCACTTAACAAGTAAATTGTGTTAACGTCAATCAATTTGTTACGACCATAACATATTTTTTATAAAGTTTATTTAATAATACAGGTACAAATTTGAAATTGATCACCATGGAGAATAACAAAATTAATTAAACTTAACAAATAGAGAACTGGGCTTCAAATGTAACATTTCTTTTTTAGAATCAATTGTTATTTGTCTCTATTCTTAAAACGATTTCTAAAAACCATAAACACGACAATAATTAAAGAGCCGATCGTCAGAGTTATGCCGATTACAATGAGAGCAATAGCCCACCCGGGAAAGTGACATTTAAATGATCCATACTTATATTCATTGCACTGAAAGCTCTCGTAATAGAAAATCCATTCATCTCTTTTGATGAGAAAGTTCTTGTAATCAATGGAATAGCTTTTGGATGAGCAGTGATTTTTGATTGAATTCTCCATACAATCAAATATATCCCAATTATAACAACACGAATACTTAAGACGATTGTTGTCATCATTAGTATACCAGAAGTCGTATGCATTTTCGAGACATTGTCGCAGATCAGTGTCTTGATATAGTCGGGCGTCACATTCCTGGCCAACAGTAATGGGAAGACTTTTTCTAAAAGGTATATAAATGAGTTCATGGGACTGACAATCACTCAGATTAATGTAGAAGAAAACCACCAAGAGCAACTTTTTAAGAAAAGCTAACATTTTATTGGGGTTTGAATTTGAAAGCGTTGTAATAGATTTGAAACGTTAGACAAAATGACATAATTTTAGATTAAATGAGAAAAGAATAAAATGTTTTCAGAATTATTGGCAAATCTGTCAAAAATATTGTGAATTATTATTCCTATTATTAGTCAATAATTATTTCTGTTTGTTTGAACAGTTGTTTCGATACGGGTTTGTATTGAAGCCAATACTTTCAAATTGAAAAAAATGTTATTAAAAAATGTGAGTTTTTTCGCATCAATTGTCTGAATGTCAAAATGTGTACAAATATTTCCTAATTCAAGATTTTCTAAATCTGTTTGAGAATGAATTTAATGAAATCATAAACGAATGAATAATTTTCACAAATCTTAAAATGTTTGGCGATTATACCAATAGTTATATTTTCAGTATTAACAGAATTAGTGGCCTATCACTGAGAATACCTAGTGAATTCTTGGATTATTTTCCACAGTATTATTATTATCATTGCAATAAATTTAATAACCTTTTATTTTACCTAACAAAATTAGGTACACAACTCTCATTACAAGATGATTATTCCAATTTTGTCAAAAATAAGAAATTTTGCCTTTATATCTCATACTTATGAAATTTCGAAAGTTTCCATAATTGCCCTATATAAATCAATGAACCTTTGAGTCCAATAAAAAAAATTTGATGTCTTCCTCATAACTAAATTTACATCAGGGAAGAGCGAATGGGATATCCTACGGGCCTCTTATTTTGTAAAAGTTTAACATTACGTTTATTGGATACTATATCTACAGGGGTTTTAGCAATGCTTCCCAAACCCCTTATGGGTAAGGAACATGCTCATCCCTGATTTACGTGTATCACCATTAAAACAGAATATGTTGGAAGTAAGTTTTTAGCCAACTCTGAGTCCTTTATGTTCATAACTTATTGAAACATCTGTGCATAAAATTATAAGTTATATAAAAATATTGCAAATTTTGTGCAAATAAGTGCAAAATTGTGATAATTTGGTGAACTTTGGTCTAAAGAGTCATTTCTTGTTTAGAATTGCTTTCTTTTGAAAGGGTAAGTCTTAATGATATCGAAGAAAAACTGATTTTCTATGGATTTCTTGATTACCTGAAAGACAATTAGTTTTATGATTAATAAAAGCTATGAAATTGTAAAACCGTGGCTACAATCTGCTGCCTGTTATAAAAACCACTTAATTGGATACCTGTGCGCAGGTGTCTGTATTCACAGAACCGTAAGAAATGGTTGGAATGGGACTCTTCAACAAAAGCTATTTCAATGTTTTGTGTTTGCCATAAGTCAGTCGGTTCTCATAGTAATGGGTGTGAAGTGGTATTCAAACAAAAAAGTGATTCATTCAAAACTGTTTAACTTATAAAAAGTTTCGGACACTTTGTCTAATATTATTCAATGACTTCATAAAACCATAAACAAGGAAATGAATAGCGATTTCTAAACGCAACACAATTTAAGTGTTCAGTATTTGCGTCAAAGTTTTGGTGAAAAGTTTGATATAATTTTATGACTCGTTTTTACAAAGTTTTTGAGACTCAAAGTGCGACAAAATGCCGATATTTGGCGGACGTAAAGCCAAATCTCCTGATCTACCGATGAATGGCGGCGCTATTAATGAGAATTTGAATAAAATGTCAAACAATTGCTCTGAAAATAATAACATAGAGAAGAGTGATTGTGGGAATAGGACTCGCACTCAGGCGGCGAAACTAATATTCCAGTGCCAATTGGCCGAAGGCAGTCATACCGCACAAGTCTCTGGCTTTTCAAACATTAAAGAACTTTATGAGAGAATTGGAGAGAATTTCAGTATCCCTGCCTCTGAAGTAAGTTAATTGAGTTAATTGTCTTCTCAACCAATTATATCCTTAAAGAAATGCAATAATAGGACTAAATATGAATTGCAATACAAGACCACAATTAGCGACACAATCGTCACTATTATTACTTTACGACAATTTATAGGATTTTCGGTCCATTTATGAGACAAGAGATAAGACAGTCCTTTATGTAAAATGATGTCATCGCGGCATATATAAGTGACTCACTTAAAGTGAGAAGGATACTATAATGGGTCACTCGCATTATTTATACAAATAATGGCATTTCATTTAAAACTTTTGCCAATCATTGAATTCAATTTATATTCAAAGAAATTTTATTTTTTGAAATCAATGAAAGCTATGAATCGTAAAAATAATCTTTTCATTTATTTGGAAGTCTTTTAGTTATAATGGGATATAATTAGTTTAATGACTGTTCAAACACTTCAAATATGGAACACTTTTTTCTAGTTTACATTCCCTGTGTTTTACCTTAATTATACTGAAATTACCCGGAGTTCCAATGCAAAGATGCAATATTTACTCAAATTTTATTATTTTCATTGCCTTTACTTTGAAATTCTTTAATAACAGACTTTGAGGAAAACATTTCAATAGCAAGAAAAAAGATTTTCTTTACATTTTATGAATAGATTTGTTTAACGAATAAATAAAAATAATATTGAGTTTAATTAATTTGCAATTTTCTCTTACAAGGTATAAAAGGTTACAATATTAATATGGATATAACAAAAGTAATATATAATGAGTCAAATAAATCAAATGAAATAATTTTTAAAATTATCGGTTAATTAACACTTTTGCAAACAATGAATTATGGATTCAATCTTTTATTTAATTCAAAACTGTAAGGAAAGGTCATATTTCTCATTATTCACGAAATTGGCACTCATTTCAGCATTGATTTCATGGCAATTCATTATTATTTTTATTATAATTTATTTAAAATGAGGTAAACATTGTTTACCTACATTTGCTTAAAACGAATAATAAAAGAAGCAAGATTCTGTAGAAGAAAATATTATTATAAATGTTATCATATTTGGTCATCATTTCGATCTTTTAATCTCATATTATCAGTATTTAACTATTTGTCACGGATAAAATCAATTGTTTTTAAAATTATCCGGGAAACCAATTAGCATAAGTTTATTCACATTCCTATTCTGTATTGATTGCGAATTAAACTATAATTTCATTTTTATGGCTCAAAGATTTTCTCTTTTCTCAAATAATTTCAATTTTACTCTCAGTATTGACACAATTTCTCGGATTTAATAATAGTTAACATAAATCTGAAAAGTGATTAATAAAACATATAATGAATAAACGCCTTAATTATTGTAATCATTGTTTTCAACCGCGAATCTATTGAAGCGTTAAAAACCTCTTTTTATGATCGCATCTGATATTTAAGACTACGATAACTTTGACTGTAATATACAATAACTTAATTACATGTTTTGATATTCATTTATCCGTTTCACTCATATCATGATTGGATAGCAAATGAATTTACCGAAGAAAAGATAAAACAAACTTTCCCTGAGATAAGTGTGATATCTGATGGCAGTGAGTCAGTCAACCACGACTATTGTCTCTTATTTTGAAATCTTAATTGAAAAACCTTTGCCTGAAATAAGTTTTGTCATTAAATAACTCAATGAATTGCTGGGAAAAGAATTGCCTTCTCTTTTGATATCCAATTAAGTTTCCAAATAAGCATTGAATTTGATGTTAGGTTTTGTGACACAACTCTTTGCTTTTAAAAAGAGCCAAACAATGAGTGGAAAAAATACTAAATTCAAGTTCACATCAAATCTTTGAACTTTTTTCGTTCATCAAAATAAAGTCAACTCTCAAACAATAACGAAGTCTTTGTGTATTAGTTTCGGTTAAATCATTGTTATGGCAATTATGGCAATGATTTTGGTTTATATGAAACATTTGAAATTTGTCTGCCTTTGACTTCTATGTTATGTTGAGTGACGACCATTAGACGGATGTAAAGGCCGTCCACTGCATGAATGAATGAATTTATTTAAAACATTTTATATAATAAGTCCATTATTTCCTGGTTTTTTGGTTAAACGAACCCCAGAGCGGAGGAAATCTCTCTTTAATGTCCTCTTATCTCTCAATTGGTATCTATAAAGGAATACCAAATTATGGCTCAAATAATTAATGTCACAAACTTTCACATGAAGTACAAATAATCTATGTCATTTCAGATCCTTTACTGCACTCTCAATACACACAAAGTAGATATGGAAAGACTTCTCGGCGGACAAATTGGTTTCGATGACTTCATTTTTGTTCACAGAAAAGGACAGCGAAAAGAAGTAGAAATCGGCAAAACTGAAGAGTATTTAGGACTAACCATCACTGATAACGGAAACGGCTATTCATTTATTAAAAAAGTCAAAGAAGGCAGTCCTGCCCATCAGATCAAATTCATTGAGGTGTGACCTCTCTATCTATCATTAAGGCGGTGCTCGTAATAAAATGATTAATTACAGGCCGGAGATCACATCGAAAAGATTGATAATAAAAATATGGTTGGTTTACGTCACTTCGAAGTGGCCAAAACACTTAAGGAGATCCCTTTGGGCACAACTTTCATACTCCGACTCATAGAGCCCTTCAAAAGTAGCTTTCGTTAGTTTTTAATGTTTTGTTTAAATATTGTAACTCATATCGAATTAAATACAAAACAGAGAGTATCGGTCCTCGAAATGACACGTCTTTAAGAAAATTGTCCTCATCTTCGCCTTATGGGTCGGGTAAAGAAACGCTAAGAATTAGGAAAAAGGGTCCTCCAGTTGTTGAGTCTATGCCTACAGAAGTGATTAAAGCGGCGATGGATCGCATAAATTCATTACTCGAATCATTTATGGGAATCAATGACAACGATTTGGCAAATGAAATATGGCATTTGGGACAGGAGAAGGACAACCCTCACCACTTTGTTGTCGCTATAGATGACTCTGACCTCAGAGAATTTGGATTCAGCGATGATTTTGTCTTCGACTTATGGGGAGCCATAAAAGATGCCAAAGACGGGCGTTTGGCTAAAATCTAGATTTTTATTAATTTTATATTTAAGACCTTTTTTTAAAAAAAATACCGAATTTGAAAATAACACAAAAAGTCATTAAATTATTAAAATCTAAAAATATGTATTGAATTGCATTTCTTCTGATTTTAAATTTATTTATTAAATAAATTAAAACTTGTGTTCAAAAAAAAGTATAAAAAATATTAATAAATATTTAATAAACAAATAGCAATAAATGTCACAAATATTTCAAATGTAAATAGAAATAATCAAAACTCACAAATAAAATAGTAATTGTTTTGTCGTTTTAAATATTACCTTGACACTCAACTAGTTCGTTGAATTTGTTTTAATCTCCTAGTATTTATTGAATATATTCAAGGTTAACTTACGAATTCATATTTCGAATTCATAACCTCGGAAATCCAGTGCCAGTTGAATAGTATCACCTAGTCAACAACTATGTTGTAAGATTGTTTCGTAACACTATTGTACCACTCTCCTAATGTTTGAATATTGTTGCCTGGATAAGACCGTGAAATTGAGTGAAGTTCAAATAATATTATTTTTTCAAAGCTCTCAAATTAATCATTAAATTCATTTAATAATTAGAAAAATACTAATTATGCAAAAAGATCATTATGAAAACCAGATAAGAAATGAGCAAGGTTTGTTGAATTCATTTATTTCAAATCAGTTTGATATCAATTAGTATGAAATCTACAGATAACTTGATATAATTAAGGTAGAAATTGCCTCGATTTTAGTTATTATGAGTAAATGTATTCTAACATATATTAGAGAAACGGTTGAGTGAAATCACATATTCAAAAGAAACCCATTTTGGAGTTCATACCCATTGTATTCATATTATATTCTTCGCTATGATTTCAATTTAAGACTTATTGGTAACCCCAAGGAGTGATCTGTTATTAATCTTACATTTCTTTTAGAAATAGTAAATTTTTATTTGTCAATAAATGATCATACTCATTTAATTCAATCAATTAGAAAACTTTATTGCAATTAATTAAACCTATTTTATACTGAACTTCAGGTCCATTTCCAAAGCCGTTTAGGGGATTGAGACGATTGAGCAAGGGTGTAACAACAGGTCTATTGTTCAAAATGTTTATCAAGGAAAAACAAGGGACTGGAAAAAGTGGGGCCGAAAGTCATTTAAAAAATTCAAGTGAAGTGAAGGAAAATGGTTTCAATTATTACAGTAGACATCACTCTATCTTCGAATACACAGAAATGCCTAAAATAGAGGCCACGAAAATAAATCCCAAAAAGTTTCAGAGAAACTATTCAATTGATTTGAATACCATTAACACAATGAAGAAATTGGTTTATGGCTCCACTAAACACACAAACCATTCAGAAAATACAGAAAAAACTCTCTATCCGTATGTAAAAATGGATAAAAATTAAGCATGTTACATTTTCATTATTTATTATTTTATTTATATTTTATTTAATTTCTTTTGGTTTTAATTATTTTAATATTTAACAAATTTATAAGTATTCGATGTATTTTTAATAAAATAAATTAAAAGTGCCCAGTGTACTTATTGCAATACATTAAGGGGTAATTGAGTGGCGGGCGACCACTTAACATGTACAGCTGGAAACATAAATAGATCGGGCTGACCGCTGTGAAGAGCAATGTCAACGAACTTTGCTTTAGACCATTGAAAAGGGGGCTGTCCATCATAAGTGGGCCCACTATTTGCTATCATTTCCAATTTGGTGGACATTTCTACATCTGTAAGCTTAACATCAATCGCGCCGATAGGTCTGTGACCGAAACCTTTGAATATATAGCGACCATTGGGATCATTGAGGTCACAGCGGGCAGCAATAGAATAGCCAGCGTTATAGGGAGGGCTACAGTTACATCTCGAATATGGATCCTTCTTAAAGTCATTATAACGCATCAGTTTATAAAGAGCAGATAAGTCGACAACTTTTTTCTGGTCGCGTCTAAATATGAGAGCCCGTGCCGTCTCGTTATATGAGTAGAATTTACCGTATTTTTGGACCTGTGATTCATAATCACTTAATTCATATATAGATTTAAAATACGGGACGTTATAAGAGGGCCAATAGTGTTGATGTCTCAACACTTCGGTCACATCACCCGAAGCTATAAATCCGGGTAATTGTTCCAAAACCCAAAGCAAGTCATTCGACAGATTTGAGGGATGAGTTCCTTTTTGAAACTTATTGTAGTCAACAATCATAAACTGGTTATTATAAGTTCCGCTGTTATACTTCGAGAACAATTGAGTCCATTCTCTCCCACTTCGAGCCAAACGATTGGCGACAGTGTTTCGGATGAATTCAAAGACAATCTTATCGGCCGTTATATTCTTCCACAACGAGTCGTTAAAATTTTCAATGGATGTCTCCAATACTGTGAGACCACTTGATATCAAGTAATAATCATCGATCGAAAAAATAATTCCTGGATATGACGAGAAGGAAATGGAATGACCACTAATATTATGATAATTAAAATTATATCTCTTAACAATTCTAATCATCCAGGAATAAGTTGTCCACGAATTATGTGAAACAAATAAATCACTTCCATCTTCTAATACTTTGATGATTGCAGAGCAGTGACCGTCAAATAAATCAAAATATTTGTTCGTCCGATTTAAGACGTTTTCCAGTTCTCCGAATTCGGTGATTAAATTAAGAAGTATGAGTCCACTCGCTTTCACATCAATTCGAGGTCCGAGTGGTTTCACACCATTTTTCATAGCATTATACCCATCTTCAATACCAACTAATTGTAACAAGGACAGTTCAATTTGATGCCAATATGGATCAGTTTTGCCATACTTTTGTATTTGGGATTTAGTGAACGCAATATTTCGATCAATGAAAGCATACAATCGGTTGCAATAATCGGTGGAATTATCGCAAAAGTCATCGATATTATTATCCCAATTATATTGAATCAGATCTGATGTGAGATAGCCTTCAATCAAACCAACAGAATATGCCTGAAGTGAATCATTTAGTATAGCATTGGAATTGATTTCCAGTTGAGCCCATCTGTCATTTGATCAAAATAATGATAAAGGACAAATATAATAATTAAGAAATTTCTAACGATGCATGAATCTCATTTATAAAGGGGTATAATTGATAAAATTTAGAATCCCATTTGATGTCAAAGAAATAACAGATTTTTCCCTAATTTACTTTAATAAGAAAGAATATGTTTATGTGCTACGAATGGGAAGAAAGTTAACCCAAACCGCTCTATACACCGCTCTGTACTTTGATGATATTTTTGATGGCATTTCAAGGTTTCTATTTCCCCAAAGACTATATTTTTAATTTTTTCTATAGACTCCTTCGGTTTTTCCCGAATGTTATACTTTTGGTTTATATTTAAATTCTGCAAATAATGAAATCCAAAAATAAACCATTTATTAAATATAATAAATTTAGAATTACCCAGTTTCATTAACACTATTATTATAGGTGGCCCAGGCCGCCCAACCTTCAGTTGAATCAATTTGTTTGGGTTCAACCAAGTTTTGTAATAATCCTTTTATGTCAACAAATTTGAAAGACTTGGTCTCAATAATTGTTAACAGACTTATGGCTACAATCAAAACGATTAATTTGAGTGACATTTCTCTTCTTTAAGACAAATTCATTCACCGACTCATTGGAAATAACAACTGATCAAAAATTTATTCAATTTATACAAGGTAAAAGCGAAAGCATTTGTATTACTGATTAAATCTAATGCCTCGTATTAACTCATTGACCTTTGATTTAATTGATTATTTAGTTTTGAATGTCAAGAATTTCCACTCAAAACAATATTACCCGTGAGAATTATCTATAAAATGATTATATCTTGTACCTTTTAATTTTATCATTAGTAGATAAAACACAACTTTTGTAAGAAATTAAATTAGAAATAAGATGTGAATCAAAATTTAATTGCATTTTGAGTGGGGGGCGACCACTTCATATGAAAAGCAGGAAATTTGAATAGATCAGGCTGTCCACTATGACGCACTCCACTCAATTTTGATTTAGACCATTGGAAAGGGGGCTGATCGTCATAAGTGGGTCCACAGTTGGCAATCATTTCCAATTTAGAGAACATCTCTAAGTTCGTAAGCTTTACATCTATTGCACCGATTTGTCCAAATCCTACCATCTTTATAGGATATTGACCCTCGGGATCATTGAGGTCATCCCGGGCAGCAATAGCGTACAAAGCACTATAGGGAGGACTACAGTTACATCTGGAATATGGATCGTTTTTAAAGTCATTATAACGCATCAGTTTATAGAGAGAGGATAAGTCGATAACTTTTTTCTGGTCGCGTCTGAATATGAGAGCCCGTGCCGTCTCGTTATATGAGAAGAAGTTCCCGTACTTTTTAGCCTCCAATCCATAACCACTTAATTCATATATAGATTTAAAATACGGGACGTTATAAGAGGGCCAATAGTGTTGTTGTCTCAACACTTCGGTCACGTCCGCCGATTCTATATATCCGGGCATTTGTTCCAAAACCCAAAGCAAGTCATTCGACAGATTTGAGGGATGAGTTCCTTTTTGAAACTTATTGTAGTCAACAATCATAAACTGGTTATTATAAGTTCCGCTGTTATACTTCGAGAACAATTGAGT
>JAQIWF010001038.1:0-13784 GCA_034694965.1 Ceratozetes gracilis | reverse complement strand
AACTCAAAATTTTGAATGATTATTGATTCACATTTTACATGTAAGATTTCAAAAGCTAATCTTTCTTTTTGACTTTTAAATGACCAAAATCGGTACTTGCCGTGGTCATATGCCGATAAAATTTTCACCAAAGTGCTCCAAATGTTATAAGGAAAATAACCATGCCAAAACTATAAGCTTTCGGTTCCAGCCACTTCATGAACTTCCCAATTTAGCTTCAACTGCAATAGCAAAGTCTAATCGTGGCACTTGAACTGCATCACTGCTCAAAGCATTGAAGACAAGCTTTGGCTACAGAATTAGGATTCCTTGCTACATTTGTGAAAATAACAAAACCTAATGCCCCCTTTTTCAAAATTTCACCTCTAAAGGGGATAAATGTCAAATTTTTGAGTCAAGGGGGTGATTTTAGCCTAACCCCCCCCCCCTTGACCCATTCCTGTTTTAGGCATATATCCGAAATATTGATTCTTACCCTATTTTCTCTTCCTTTGAAAGACTTTTAGCATCTCGAAGACCCTGGTCATACCTTAAATATAAGTCATTGTAATGTAAGAATGAAATAGAGATTCAATTATAAGAATATTCTGCAAATGGAGTGAAACTTACTCTAAATTCCAGAGATATGCCATCGATTGAGTGGCAAAACAAATGAAATAATGAGAAAATCTGAACTGTTGTGCACTTATATAAACGGTTAGACATATCTCTAACAAAAAGACAAAGGAGTTTGGCATAAATGTGGCCAAAATGGTCACTATATATGAAGTAAGTCTTTGGCCGATATAGTGATGGATAAGACATGTGGACAACAATAAGAAGACCGTCGATACTAACAAATAGTAAAGACATCCAACTATTGAAAGGAGAAGTGATTTATGACTTCTAGTCATTTGGAAGGGATGCCAAACCCCCAGTAAGAGAGACATTGGATGTAATAGATAAGAGAGGCATGAAATCCAGTTATTCTCCTTTTGGCTGAAGTGCTCTTTTTCTGACTCTTTAGTAATGATAGCATTGAATGAAATGATTTTCATAACTAATAGCATAATATGAGAGCGAAGACGAATAAATGAGCTGTTCATCAAAATTAGAGATTCATTGACACAAACAAATGTAATGCAAATCATCCAAACTCTTGAGGTATGTTTTGGGCCAAACATAGAGACGACGGCCCCTAAAGACAGGTAAACCATAATCGCAACTAAAAGTTTGTTGTCATCACTCAAGTGATAGTAAAGAAGGCAAAGACCAGTAAATATAGTCAGCAATCGAGTAATCAAAACGTTTCCGATTAAAAGGGTTACAATTCTTAGACTGAGATTCGCCACAAGAATCGGAGTCAGGAATTGTTGGAATCCATCGGAAAGAGTGGGTAAAACACATTCATTCAATACATCGTAACTGTCGTTCCCATCAGAATCAGTAAAATGGTCTGAAAAGCATCAAATGTTTAAATTAATGACAATTTGGTTAATATATTCAATAGTTTTGTGGAGAAAATGATTTACATTCGGGTTCTGAGATCTCGTAGTCTTCGGAGTAATCGCTGTATTCGTCGTAATAATCCATTTAATGGGAAATTGAAGTCTAATTCATATTAATCTGAAAGCAATTAAAGCGATCTCTCAGTGAATGTCAAAACATCTGTTATTCAAACTTTTAAATTAAGTCTCAATTTATTGAATACTTTTCATAACTTTTATGTGATTTGAATGAAAGTAAACAGAGTTTCAAATCAGAGATAAATTACAACAAAAATATTGCTCTAAAAGTGCTTTCATTGAAGAGAAGGGAACCAAATGTTTGACTATTTTTACCAAATATTTATGAATACATAAAATGTGTTTCAAATTATCTGAAAATTTGTCATAAATTTGATTACAATTTGGATCAATATTTGGATCAATCTTTGGATTAATCTTTTGGTTAATAATTAATGGATTACTTCAATGCAAATAATAGTAAAGACTTCCGATCTGTTCCTCCGCCGGAAAATCTGAACAAAAGACAGTCTTATTCCAAATCGGATGAGATTTCATCGAATACTTATGACTATAATTATGTTAACCGAAGACAAAGAGCCAAAACAGAAGACGACTACTTCGATGACGACAATGAAGAGCAGACATTACCACAAACACAATATATTCCTAAACCTGGAAGTCCTGCCGAACAGACACAAAGTGTAACACAAAATGATGAAAACGAAGACTCAGAAGAAGACCCTTTGGACGCCTTTATGGCAAACCTCGAAAAGGACAGCAAAAAAGGCAATAAAACTCCGAAAGAGAGCAAAATTGTGCCACAAATGAGCGTAAAGTCAAGTCTTAAACCAAAAGTAGTGAAGACATCAGAACTGAAAGGCATTAGAGATGACATCGAAAAAGAAGATTTTGAAGAATCATATTATCGTTATATGGAAGAGAACCCGACGGCTGGCGTCGGGACATTTGTCGGCGATAGTGACGAAGAGATAGAAGACAATCCTCTCATTGAATACGACGCCGACGGAAACCCGATTTACGAGAAGTCAAAACTGATAGACCCGTTGCCGCCGGTATATCACTCGCAGATCACTTACGAGTCCTTCGAAAAGAACTTTTATGTCGAACACAACGATATCAAGAATTTATCGACAAATGATTGCATAGATTTAAGAAATAAGTTCGGAATCAAAGTTTCTGGTCTTTCGCCGTCCAAACCGGTCAGCAGTTTTGGACACTTCGGGTTTGACGACCAACTCATGAAAGTTATCCGTAAATTAGAGTACAGTCAGCCGACAGCCATTCAGGCACAGGCCGTTCCCACAGCTCTTAGCGGGAGAGACATAATTGGAATCGCAAAGACAGGATCTGGAAAGACAGCGGCTTTTATTTGGCCTCTACTCGTTCACATCATGGATCAGCCTGAGCTCAAGGCAGGCGAGGGTCCCATTGGTCTCATTTTAGCGCCAACTCGAGAATTAGCGCTTCAGATATACACTGAGGCCAAGAAATTCGGAAAAGTTTATGACATTAATATGGTGTGCGCTTATGGAGGCGGCAATAAATATGAACAGTCCAAAGACCTTGAAAATGGGGCAGAAATAGTTGTGGCCACTCCTGTATGTCTCATATCATTGCATTCAAACAATATTTTAATGATTTATTGCAATTTAGGGCCGAATTATTGATTTGATTAAAATGAAAGCAACAAATCTATTGCGGGTCACTTTTCTTGTGTTAGATGAGGCCGACCGCATGTTCGACATGGGATTTGAACCACAGGTCCGATCCATATGTAATCACGTGAGACCTGACCGACAAAGTATGCCCTAAAGGACTAAATGACTCAATTAGTTAACAATCGTTTCTTTAAAGCCCTTATGTTTAGCGCGACATTTAAGAAGAAAGTGGAGAGACTGTCGAGGGATGTGCTCACAGATCCCATTCGTATAGTACAGGGAGAAGTGGGAGAGGCTAACGAGGATATCTCGCAAAAAGTATTGCTTCTGGAGGCTGGCCCTCAAAAGTGGGAATGGCTTACAACACATTTGGTTGAATTCACTTCAGTTGGAAGTGTTCTCATATTTGTGACCAAAAAAGCGAACGCACAGGAATTGGCCGACAATCTCAAGACTAAAGACTTTGAATTGGCTCTCATTCACGGAGATATGGATCAAAACGAGAGGAATAAAGTTATGACTTCTTTCAAACGAAAAGAAGTACCCGTTATGGTCGCCACAGATGTGGCCGCGCGAGGACTCGACATAACTCATATAAAAACTGTTGTTAATTACGATATCGCCCGCGATATTGACACTCATACACATCGAATTGGTCGCACCGGTAGAGCGGGAGAGAAAGGTGTCGCCTATACCTTAGTTACAGAAAACGACAAGGAGTTTGTCGGACATCTTGTTAGAAATCTAGAGGGCGCTAATCAACCCGTTCCCGAAGATCTGTTGGCTCTCGCGTTGCAGAGCCAATGGTTCAGAAAATCACGTTTTAAAGAAAAAAGTGCCAAAAAATTAAATATAGGCGGCGCCGGACTCGGCTTCAAAACAAGACCCCGACTCGGATTGGGAGCAAAGGTTTGTTACACACAATAAATATGAGGGGGGAGTGAATGCTTAAAACCATACAGTATATGAGCAAAGGTTTAGCCATTCAACCTCAAAGGGTAAGGGGGGGTAAATGGTTGACTTTTTGGCAAAACCTCGACTGACCTGTTTATCCATAGACCAAATGTTAGGATTTTCAAAACATCAGAGGGTATCCGCAAATAACGCAGTGGCTTACAATTTTTGCTAGAAATTGTATCTATTTAATCTAATTTTCCAAAATTTTTACTAATTAGGGTCAAAATTTAGTTAAAAATATGCCAGAATTTTGTAAAATGTGACTTTAATCTAGTATTTAATTATTTGTTTGATAGGGTTCGATATCAACTGATAATTACGGAACTCATGAAACATATTCGTCTAGTGTTGTGTCTGCGGTGTCGACCACTTCTTCAACTTCTAAAGAATCTTCGCATTCAAGTCGAGCGACTGCTATGAGGGCTGCCTTTCAGGCACAGTATAAGTCACAGTTTACCGCTGCATCTGATACCAAATGGAAGAGTAATACGACTCCAGAATCAGACATAAAGAAGAAGAAGAGTCGATGGGATTAATACAACTCTTTTCAAGTATACATCGATTTCTTTCATTTGCTTTTTTGTAAATAAATTAAATAATAAATTCATTAAATAATTGGATTTGACTTTTGTTTGGAAAATGAGTTGCGATTCAATCAAAAGTTTTGATTAAAAACCTGTTTTGACAGCTAAACAGCTGTTAGAGTGAAGTGAAGCGCATGTCTTAACCTAACTTTGATTTGTTTGTAAACATTTGTATTATATTTTCAAAATTTTAGATTTGAATACTATTTTCAGTTCAATCAGTCGTTTATTTCCCATCATTTAGTTATTGATTAAAATCCATAAAATGTTTATTTACTTAATATTTATTTTAAATTTGATGATCAAAATGGGATTTTCGACTGAAACAAATGTGGAATATTTATATGAGAACCAAATTAAAAGAGTTGACATTAAAGACAATAATAAAGTGTTTACTATATTTTGCACTTATGGTCAACAGATCTCAATGTCTAACGCATTGATGAGTTCTCACATCCATTTGATAGACGGCCCCAAACTTATTGAAGTGTTCTCTCATCAAAATCATACAAAAATAAGTGAATACTTTACCCGAAGACCAATGACCTGGGCACATGTCACTAAATGGTTGGACGCATCCTATGTCACACATATTATGATTCCGTCCTTTCGTTACAATTGCATTGGGATCGCCTCCAAAAACTCTTATCAATTGGAACTTATCATTCAAAGTTTGTGTCCATTCTTTAAAATGTGCCTTACTAGATAACAAAGTATCATGATCAGTTCTAGATAAATAAATAGTTGACTAAACGATGGTAATCTATAATATGATACATTTGTTTTGTATATAGCACTGGATTTGTACCGATTGTCTACACTATTGATTGGTTTACTTTTATTCAATTTCGGTCCGAAGATAAGTAGGTCTGTAGTCGGAACTCATGTATACCAGAAGAATGTCCGATCAAATACCTCTCATTTATTTTAGAAGTTCTCTCTTTTTCTACACCTCTTGTGCCACAATCGGAACATTTGCGTCATTTTTAATAATATTCTTGATTTTTAAGAAATATTTTCCGCGAGTAAGTCATCTATTAATAAATGTAAAGCTTTTCTAAGTCTTGAATACCGCAGAAAATCTCAGGTCTTGTAATAATATTGGGCTCCTCTGCTATGGTCTGTGCCTTCAAAATATTTTGGGAGTCTTTGCGACTATTTCTTATAGAGAATAGCTTTTATGTTCTTATTTATTGTGTGGTGTCTGTCCTCATAAGTATTTCTCTGGGCTATCGTTTTGGACCCGTCACTAATCACAGGACATTAAATCTAATGCAATGGTTTTTACAGGTATTTAACCATAACTTTTGTTTTCTATAATTTTTTGATTTTGTATACAATTCTTCAGTTAATTGGTTTGGTATTAATTGGGATGAGTTCACAAATCATTGCGTACTCTTGTATTGCAATCCTTACGACTATTCTCTGGAAAGTGGTTCCAATCAGACAATACCTTTCTTTTCAAATTAAAAGGTACGTAATATTAGGACTAATTTAGTTGACTTGTGTTTAGCACAACACCAATGATCATATTTTGATCTAACCTATGAGTTTTAGTCTCTAACAGGGATGACCAAAGGTGGGGGGAATAGCCAAAATTAATTTCGTATCGAAAATTTAGGATATTCACCCTAACCTGGGCGACAATTTAATATATCTATGGAAAGATACTAGATCTATTGGGAAAATTTTGGATGATAAGTCTGGGGAGAAATTTTGGTTGGGGAACTTCCCCCTCCCTGTTGCTTACGAGAGTGGTCATCCCTGATCTCTAATAGGATATAGAAGTAACATTTTAATTGTGATTCGTCATAATTTTAATTGAATTCAATTTGATGGGTAGAAAAAAGAGTATCAAGTTCAAATTACTTACCGAATCAGAATATGAGCTACAAAGTGATGTCCAAACAAAGAAAGCATTGGAAGAACTGAAAACCTTTTGCATGAGTAGTGATTGCAATGCCTGGAGTATAATTCGTAAACTGAAGGATCCGATCAGGTATTAGTCCCCTCCAGTTATTGAGTCGATTCATTGATTTGACCACAGATTCGCACGTTTTATAAATGGGGAAAACCATATCTCTGACAACGAAATAATGGTTTACGAAAACTCAGAATCGAGTCATTCGATCCCTTATTCACACGATTTAACGGCCAATCACTTCACTCATAACCACAATAATAATGACGAAGACATAAATGAATACGAATTTAAGGACTCATTTAATTGTGTCCAAAATATAAACTAATGTCCTGTAAATTGAGCCAAAGTAGAGTGACTTCCCTCTCAAAGTTGGGTTATTCGCTAATTTGCCCTTCAATTGAATCAATCCTTTTTGTAAATATAATTAAATTTATTTAGAAATGGACTCTAAATAGTATTTACTATTTATTTTGAAGGTCTGCCCAACGATTAGTTGTATTTAAATAAAAAAGTGTTAATAAATTGATTGATTGCCAGCGAAAGCAGTGTTAAAATGACGACAAATTCATTGAATGAAACATTAGTTTAAAAATTGGGAACATTTTATATCTACAAATCAGTTATTAATAATTTGAACATTTAATCAAATTTAATGAGAATTTTCTAAATTAAATAAATATTAGGCCAAATAATTATAGGTATCTTTGGAACCGTCAGCCCTCTCCAGATATTCTTTTTCTATCAAAATGTCGATACATTTCTGTTTGGATTAAAGCAAACCATAAATAAATGAAATGCAATGCATTGAGGAATACCTTAATCACAGGAACGCTAGGCTTGAATCTAGAGGACAGTTGATTGAAGACCTCCGCCAACAGCTGTTGATGTTTAAGCTTTTTTCGCATTTTCATAATTCGGACGATCGCTGCCTACAGTGGAAAGCCATTAGAGATAAGCATTTCAATTGTGAGCACTTACTTGAATGACGAGTTTCCTGTCCTCTTCGATGTGTTTGTGAGTCTTTTCCTGTTCTAATTTGAGTTCTGCTTTCATCGGAACGTTTATATTAACCCTTAATTTCTTGTTTTTGTAGCCAACAAACAGTGATATAACTGTTTGTGGGCTTAAGTTTTCCGACTCGTCGTCATTGACTTCTGAGTCCTCACAAACGAGAAGTTTGACTTTGAGCAGAATCTGGAGCACCTGCACCAACATATCCATCTTTATTTGCGTGCTTTCAGATAACTGTTGAACTGTCAACTGATCTGAATTATTGTATTGGAGAAGAACTGCCATTTGGAAAGTCGACGCCTGAAATGCACGCCATTAGCACTGATTAACACATTGATAGCAATACCTGAAGAGTATATTTGTTTTTGAAACAGTTAGTAATGATCTCTCCCTTAGACATAGAGTAAAGCCAATGCAATTTGCGCCCCGAGTGCTGACCGCTATAAAATGTTGTAAACCTTTGGACACTCCGTTCCAGCTTTGAGTAAAAACACCAAATTAGTTATAAACATATGAAAAGAGAGGACATACTTCTTGTGGCAGTCCAAAAGTGAACGACTGTTGGAAAGGCCACGAACCAGAACTTAACACTTGAATACTAAAGTCAACTGAAAATATAAACGGATTGTCAATAAATGAAAGTTAAGTTAAAGTTGTTTTACGGTCGAGGGGTTCGTTAGAATTGGTCAGATGTGTCTTAAACTGCTCGTTGAGATCTTTGCTAACACCGATGTCCTGAAACATTCGCTGCAATTTAGAGGTGTATTCGAAACCACAGGCTTGCTATCAGTCGGAGGAATACATTAGTTTTAAATTGAGAGCAGTCTCTGAGAATCCATACCTTAAGCTTTGAGATCATACTGGCCTCGGCGTCATCGCTGGCAGACATGTGTTGGACTAAACGTTTGGCCAACATTTTGCTGTAGAACTTCTGGAAGACATCCTTATCTTCGATGTATTTAAAAACAATCATCTGTTGGGGAAAACAATTGTAAACAATTGAAATGAGGTCTAAGAAGTAGTACCACTTGATTGAGGGTATCTTCTAATTCCGTTTCTTCGGGAATTTTCGAGGTCTTTTTGAGGAGTAGATCACAGTATTTCGCGAGCAGTTCCGGTGATTTACTCGAGGAATTGGCCAAACGAGTGATCGAATTATTGTTAATGAATTTTCCGCAGGCCTTCAAACACAACATTAGGCTAAAATGAAAGGGAGGGAAGGACTCACTTTGTCGAGTGCGGCCACAAATCCTGCGTCATTATTAAAGGCGGACTCAACTAACGCGTGGTATTTCTTATGTACCTCAAGAGTTGTGGTCACATATATCTTGGGGTCATTGAGAGCAGTCTCTCCGCACCGTTCGATTGCATTGAGTCCCTGATTATGAATGTGTGCCTCCAAACGATTGCGAAGTTCTCCCAAACCGTTTAGAATTCTCTGAACCAATTGAAACATTCGCCCCAAATCTGATATAAAGACAATCAAATGAGAAGAAAGTTGGGATCAAATCAAAGCAAACCATTATTTTTGTCGTCATTTAAAAGGTTTTGAAATTCTGCGTGAAATACGTCCAAATGGTTTTCAATGAGGACTTTCTCACAGACTTTGGCCAAAGGGCTTAATGTGTTTTCGTGTAAATACAACTGAACTCTTCTCTGCTCTTCAAACAGTCTTTGTTCAGCTTTTTTCATATATTCGGTGACCGGATTGCGGTCCAGGAATTGTCTGCTCTCCAGTTTGTAGAAGCGTTCCGTGTCTTCAAAAAATTTGATCTCAAAGGCGTCGTGATATACACAAAGGTTCGGACCTCTCGCCTGAGGGTCCTCTTCATTGAGACCCAACTCCACTATTCAGAGAAAATCAATTAAATGATGAAAATATGCCACAAATACATACCATAACAGTTCATAACACCACTGACTAATCGGGTGTTAATGGTTTCACCGCTTCTTTCTTTCTCAATGAGTTTAAGGACTGCATTAGTGACGGGTTGGTTGAGCTCTTTGAAGAGACAGTCCCTCCACGAGACTAAAGCCAACTAAAAGTCCAAATATTTGATTAAATAGTGATTAAAAAGGGAAAGACATGAGACCTGATATATTTCATATATGCCTTTCCTGCCCTCATCGCACTCTCTTTTAACCCAATGTCTGTTAAGATAAGCACAGATCCCATTCAACACTTTACTTGAGAACTGGTATTCTTCCCATTGTTTTGTGTAAAACTTAAGAACCTCTTCGTCCATAAGATCTGTTCCGTCCTATAGTTAGACAATAATTGATAACAAATGGAGACATAAGAAGAGATCAAACCTTCAATAAATGCTTTAAATAAGTTTCGAGAAAATCTTTGAGTCTTTTGTAGAGTTCATATCCGACGAACTGAGCGCCGCCCTGAGTCACTCCCTTCTTGTTTCGGGACCCGTTGGGCGTCAAGTTTGGACTAACGCTCTGCAACACATTGGGAGAGATTGAGGCCGACCTCGAGTTTGACTGATGGACAGAAGTGCAGTAATTGTAGACATGTCTGCAATGGAAGCATAAATGAGATCAAATCAAAGACAATGCATTCATACGTATATAACTCCATATAACGATTCTTCGGCATATTCTGTCTCTTATTGGTGTACACCTGTTCTATACCAGTCCTCAGGTCACCCCAAATATGATCCAAATCAGTGTTTCTCAGACTTGAGGCCTGACTGTTGGACAGACGAGTACTCATGTTTGGTGTAGAAGATGGAGAAGACATCACTAGTGATCAGTTGTTAACAACAAAATCAAATCAATTATCTTCTCTTTTGATGTCAATTATCTTTTTATTGTCTTTTTGTTTGCTTTTTGTTCAACGAATTAATACACAAATAGTTTTAAATTCAATAAAAATACACTTTTCGTGAGTTTCACGCGATTTGTATATCCAGTGGTTTACAAGAAATCACTTTTTGTTGAAATAAATTATATATCAAATAATTTATTGTTTATTAAAACAAATTATTTGCAAACAAAACATAAGTCAATCAAAATGGCGATCAATTCAATCAAATATTTGAGACAATAATTGTCTTCAACTGAGATATTGTGAGAAATGAAAACAAAGGATCTATTGATCGGAGAAATGGTGACCAAAACAAATGAGTCAATGGTTTGGCTGTCAATCAATTGAATTCATCACTCAATTAATGCGATCCAGTCTTCAACTGATTCGTCATAAACTCTGTCTCAGAGTCACAGCTCTCACAACAAAAGTTGAACTCAAGTGAGCACCAGATGGAGGAATGTCTACACTCTTGAAACCCACACTCCTTTCAAGATTACCAGTCATTGCGCTCAATGTCAAGGATCACAACCGATGGCAACGAATAGCAATAAACAAGTTTATTAAACTCATCATTAGTTTGCCTTTAATTTCATTTATATTTAATCATTCATTCATTCAAATAATCTCTGAATTAAGTCACACTTTATTTACTTTATTCACACAAAATATAAGAATATGAATGCATTCCTAAAAAAAATATGAGGTCTTTCCTATTGGTTTCAATTCATACATGTATATTAATTAGAATTTATAATAAAATGTGATTCTTGCAAAACTTAGGAGTGTCCACAAAGGAGTGCCAATTACTCCAAGTTTAGAGACCTTTCATTTTGTTTTTCACTTTTATTGCACATAATTAATAGTGTTCTCTCAATACTGATCTTGGTACATAAGTTTATTACCTAAAATCAACTTAGTCAAACAAATTCTATTTAGTATAAAATGATTTAGTCAAATTAAGTTTGCTAAATAAAGTCCAATAAAGCAAATATGAACATAGTCATATTCTTTATTCTTAAATGTTTTATTTGTACTACAAGTATATATCTTTGTTAAGAATATCTAAAGTTTGGTTCAATTCGTTGAATCACTTAAAACGATATGAATTCTTAATATATTGTCATTAATTTAATATTAAAAGGAATCGATTAGACGAAGACATATGTTATAGTAATTGCATGAAATGTGTTATACTCACCAATGAAGGGATCCAACCTCCCTCTCCCCCATCCCCACCAAATTTAGCATTACATCTATAAAGTGTGACAATTCTCATCCCCTGTTGTCCATCCTTGGTTATTCTTTGAATCTGACAGAAAGCCAAACAGAATATGCAAATCATTTGAAAGCAATTTTTGGGTATTTTTAGAATCCTTGAAATGCTCTCAAATGAGTTCAAAACAACTTATGACACAAAGAATTCTTGAGAAGTAATTTCACTCATTTTATTGACAATAAATAAGACTGAAAACAATTTTGGCCTTAAGTTATGAATATGACCAAGGACAACTTAGCATTTCAATTGAAACCTGCCTTAAATCATAAGTCAAATGTTCTATTAATTGAATAAATAATGAGATTCTTATGTCATACAAAATAGTGAATTAAATGATGTATGTTTCAAATTACACTTGTTCAATGATATAGCGAGGTTGATATGTGCAAGCTTTTCTTTATTTGCCTAGGATAAATGGTTGGTCTCTATTACTAGTCAGTGCTATTCAGTGTTCGGGAGTTATTACACACAAGACTATTGTTTGATCGCAAAACATGACAATTGGTTCATAAATATTGAGATCTAAAGTGATTATAGAATTTGGCTGAGAATCTAGCAGTTTCTGAAAACAACCATTTAAACTGTGCTATTGGAGAATTGTTTGTATGGATCAGATGATTATGAATAAAATGTTTTTCAATAAATTAATTAATTATTTATTTGACTCCTTTTTAATGGCTTTGTTTTGGCGGAGACTGTCGTATGTCTTATATGGCTATCAATCCATGACCTGTAAGCAGAAGTTTTCATATAAACTCCTGGTAAGTTTGGTTCAGCACAACGTATTCCATGGGATACTGTGCCCACTAAAACCCATCGACCATCTGAATGAGGTATCATAAGAGGTCCGCCAGAATCTCCTTCACACGAATCTTTCCCTCCGTTGAGATATCCGGCGCAGACAAAAGTGTCGCGAATGGCTTTGATATGTCCGGCATCTAAAAACATGTTCTGACAGTCACTATTGGCAAGGATTGGAAGCTTCACCACTTGAAGAATACTCGGTATAGAACCACCTGTTCATCAAATCAAAACTTTAATTAAACAAGATTATATATAGAGAGATGTCTGACCGTAGCTTAATTTGCCCCAACCGGCAACATATGCCACTTTGCCCACATAGTCCACTTCTATGGGGTCAGGCAAGCATACGGGAACCACATGTGGCTGAACTTCAAATGGACTTTCCAGCTCTAAGAGAGCGATATCGTTCTCAAAAGTATTAGGGTTATAATCGCGGTGAACAACCATTCTTTTGACGCGTTTGGCCACTGGTTTAAGACTTTCAATATCTCCCGTCAAATCATATTCTCCCAAAACCACAACTAAAGTACCTAAAAATCTATTGATTTTGTCAAATACATCATCTTTTTAAATTCAAGAATGTGCAAGATATTTTGATAGATTAATATTTCAAAGGCAATATTTAAGTAGTCTTTTAAAAATAGTTTTAAAAGTTAAGGAAGAATTGTTGCCATTCTTGCACATTGCTTGAGCCTATGAAACATACCCGGGTTGACAGTGAGCGGCAGTCAATACCTAGAATTAAATAAAAGCAATTAAGGAATGCATATGAAGTAATTGGTTACCCATTTATAATCAATTAAAACTCCACCGCATTTAGTCTTGACAAAGAGGCCTAACCAAGTAGCTTCCTTAACAAGAACAACCCAGGGCCATTCACCGAAATGGGCATTTCTTCCACCGACTACTCTCCCTCCAATAGGACGAAGAGGACGGACCCCACATTCTAATCAGTTAATTGAGTTTTTAGTGGATATCAATATTAAAGCAATAATTTACTGCAAACTTCACTTACTATTCATTATAATAGAGATGTGGTACTCAATGATCGTTTGGAAATTAGTGGTTATGTTATGAGTCGAAGATTAAGTTTTAAGAAATAATTTTATTCCTCGTATTTATTGATAGAATATTATAATAAATAGTAAAATAGGAAAAACTTATTAATTTATTTACAAAATACAAAATCAAAATTTTGTAATTAATTCAATAATTTAAATAAATTAATTAAATAGTATTTA
>JAQIWF010001037.1:0-13787 GCA_034694965.1 Ceratozetes gracilis | reverse complement strand
ACTTCGATTTTTGGCTGCACTTCAATCGATTCACAAACACTGATATCTAAAGCAATTTTTTCGCTCTATTTTTCTATGAGCATTCTTCCAATATTTATAATTAATGGCAATTTTATCGATTTTTATCCTTTTTTGGGAAAAAACGAGCAAAAAAATTGCTAATATTTTAAAAACTGGAAATGAGATGATATGATAACAAATCGACTAATTGTGCAAAAATGTAAATTCATTGCAAAAAACAAATTTTGGCGAAAATTTCAATTGTATATCGAAATAATGTTTACGTTTTATTAAATTAATTGCTATTTCGAGGCTAAAAGTTAACGAAAATAGAAACTAATAAAAAAAAGTATTATTAGTATTAATAGTCGGCGTCTATTGCGATAACCGGTGAGGTTTTCCTCCCAATTAAAGAGTAAATATTTCAATGTGCTTTTGCAAAGTCTCTTGGTCAAAACTAGGGGAGAACTGTCAATAACTTTTAAGATTAATTGCCGTTTTTGTTTAGACACAACTAAACTCTTTGTGTGAATTAATTGCTATAAATTTCATTTAAAATTGTTGGGAAAAAATACAATTAATTACAATTTGTACCCGAAGTCACCCAAAAGACGCCCAATTTTTACATTGAAAAAACAATTTGTTTGCGTCTCTCTCTTAAAATCATAGGTTTTTAGATATTTATTTAAAATAATGTGGTTTTTAATCGTGAAATTCAATGAAAACCGCATTATTTTTAATGACAAACACTTCACGAAACCTATTAATAAAAGTATCGAAAATCTTTCGATAAAATTTTGCCCAAAAATTTAAGCTGAAAATTGAAAAAAATGTATTCATTAACCTATTGATTGAATTCATTACTTTTGATCATTAAATTCATGAAAAACTTTTAAAAATATCTATTCTCTGATTAGATCTCAAGAATTTCAAATTAATTCATAAGTCGATTGAATGAGGAAAATATCAGATCTCAAGAATAAATTTAATTTCACCTAAAGTTTAATTGGAAGAAAAAATTGTTATTTTGGAAAAAATTATGGGGAAAAAGAAAATTTTGTTGATTTCTCAGACCCTACAAGAGTATTGAGTTCAGTGGTTTGCATAAGTAAACGGTTAGTACAAGTCGTGACTAATTTAATGGCAAAAAAATGTGGAGAAGTTGTAAACTATTTAAATAATGAGCTCTTAGTTACACAAAATCATTAATTGGTGTATAATTAATATATTGAACGCATATTAAGATAAATATTATCGATATTTAATGCAAATTCATTTCTTTTATACCTATTTTTGACACATTTTTGTCAAAAATATACAAAAATCAAATCAATACCAAACAGGGGTAGACATCCAACTTCAGCCTCAGAGGGGGTAAGGGGTGAAATGGCTGACTTTTTGGAAGAAACTCGACATATCTAGTGCTTGTCCATAGAATGTTCATGTAATGTTAAGATTTTAAAACCTCAGGGGGTATTTGCCTAAAATCTCGTATCTCAGGGGTACCCGCAAATACCCTCCCCTATTACTACCTCTGATACAAGGCTTTCGTAAAATCCATTCTAAAACGCATTGTTTTCCAACAAAAATGCTTCAAAAGTTTGATTGTTTATAATTCGTGTCCACTATTATAGAGGAAATGATTCATATGATGGGTAAAAATGCAATTAAACATTGATTAAAAGTATCGTATGTTTTGATACTCAGAAATAAGAGTTATTTTTGTTTAGTCTAATGACTGAAATAGTAATCAGAAATTCTGGTGAAATGCATAATGTTTTGCCTCATTTCGAGCCACGAATTAAAAACTGTTCGCAAAAATCAATTAACATAATTATAACGATCCGATACCATATTTTTGTGACTCAGAGCTCATCCATTGCTGTGCTTAACAATAATAATAATGATTCTAGTTCATTCAATTTCTATTACAATACAAACTACGTGTGATTTGACTATTCATACCACAGACTCTCGTTAGTGATTCTGGTCTCGACTTCAGGAATAGGCCATTAGTCGAGTCCTACAGTCCTTTTCGTTATGTGCATCACATCTGCTCTTTGTTTAATCAGTGAACCTATCTATCAGTTTACACGATATCGAACCCAAAATCTAACATTTTTTCAAAACTTTTCAAATGATTTATTGTTTTTGATAAATGAAAATATCAAACGTTTCGCAGAAATTAAAGATTCATAAGTTTTATATCAAATGCTTTAATGCGAGAATTCACTGAAATTCTACAAATTAAAAGTGGTTGAACTCTGCTAGGTCATTGCCTGTCCACCAGGGATAACCAACATTTCCAAATCGTTTCTAAATGTATTAACAATGTAAGACAACCTTCTACTTCAAGGGAGCTAGGTTGTCTAAATTTGGTTTATATACAATTATCTCATTTCTGTGATGTATTTTTAATTTCAATTTTCTCACTCCAATGACTATCTCTCCTTCAAACTCATTGTTTCATTAGAGAGAACCAAATGTTTTATTCTAATAAGTGGCAAAAGACAAACCCCATGGGAGGTTTTCACTGTCTCTAAAAATCTTGTGGATTAATTGGTAGATAATATTTGTAGCAAAAAGAGGGCCAATGGTTATCACATTTGGTTGGAGTTAACACATATCCGGAATATAATTATTAGAAAAATGAAAATATTTTTATACGGGATTTAAAATAGTTTACATTAATTGTCGATAAGTTGTATTAAACGACTGAAACCAATAATATTTTGAGTCCAATATTTTAATCCTCAAACGCCTCACATATTTCTGTAATTGAAAAAAATCTATTTTGTCGACCAATTAGTTCCTTATATTAATGGATAAAATATATTTGAAGAGCGAATCAAACAATTTCTGTGAAATTCAATAAACTCTAAACTCGACTGAATTTTATCAAAGTTTATATTCAACATTAAAAAGAAATTAATTTTAGCCATAAGTCTATCAATTATAAAATTAACATAATATACAATAATATGCAATATTTCTGGGATTATAATTCATTAAAAAATTTAAATATGAACTTAAATTAAGCTTAAAAATGATATCAAATCAATTGCGATAAAAATTGGTTTCAATTCAAAACAGATTTAAACTGATTTGCATTTAAAATGATTTTGTTCTCAAATATATTGCAGACATTGAATGATAAAGAAATGAAAAACAAAATACTTTTGGAAAATACTTTCGACGCTGAAATGGATTTGAGATTTTGATTAATACGTTATTGGATTCAAATCACAAGGATTTCGAAATCAAAGCATAAAATCTAAAGAAAAGAAATCATTATTTTTTGCTGAAATAATAATTACTGGCCTTTGAGATGAAAAAATGTTTTGAAATAATGACAACCAGAGTGTTATATCAGAATTAATTTTGCATAATATTTAAGTTAAGCATAAAATAAGTGCAAATGTTTTGCATAATTATTATACATTTTATCCTCTGATGGAAAGCGAAAACTCATATCAAATATTCATAAAATCTGTTTAAAAAGTTATTTCTCAAACATATGAGACAAAACTTAGAGATGAATAGAGAAGAAAATATAATATTTTAATCTAGGTCATAATAAGCCAATTCAAGTCGTATAATAACAGTTCATCAAAAGGTTAAATAAATTACTCGAAACATATTATTGTGAAAAATTGGTTTAAATTTCATATCGAAATTAATACTCTATTCTTATGCCATAATGACATTGAAAATGGCTAACAAATGAATTATGGAAAGTCCTTGTAATAAATGTAATTCTATTTTATTCATTTATTTCATTGAATATTGTTTTCTCAGAGATCACTGGTATTGTGCTCTAGAAATATGATAACGGAGTGCATGTCAGCCCTCATCTGCGATACAGTTATTAAATTTCTAACTCCTATTTCCAAATAATCTGATTCTTAGCCTTAAGACATCAAATCATAGGTTTTTCATTTTATTAATGATAGTTTAGATGAAAAAATTATTATAAATTAAGCTTTTCTGACAGAATTCACAAAATATTTGCCGAAACCTATAAAAGTGTGTTATTATTATTTGCTGTGAATTGGAGTTAATTTATTTTTTGAGGTTTAGTCGCAATTAATAATTGTTTTGCCATTAAAACACTAAATCCTTGTTTGAATAGACTATAGCTTAAGTCAGTGGTATTTAAAGCCTCTCATGTTTTTTGCCACAAGACATGAAACTCAACTTAAGCTCTACTTCTGTTCACAGGTTTAAGTGAGAAGTCCACAACGGGTACCACAACGGGTACCCCAACAGGTACCAGGATAGGTTTCGACACAAGAAATGGCTATTTAGCCACCTGTGGCTCGTAATGCAGTTGTGAGTCCTGTCTATTCCTGATTAATAAGTCTATGAAAATTGATTGCTTTACAGTCGTAGCCATCGATCAATCGTTTGATAGAAACAATTGACAATTGAAATGAATTCAAATCGAGAATCAAATCTGAAGGATAACTGGCCTCTGAAAGCGATCACAGGTTTTGTGTTAAAACCTTTTTCTGCTGCCATTCGTTGCATACAAAAAATTAGTTTCTTATAAAAAGAAATATTTTGCAATTTTAATGTATTTTCGTTATCTGATTGTAAAAATAAAGTGATTTATTTTGAAATCCACTCTTAGCTCACTCTATGGTAATTCTTGGACACCAATACATCATAAAAAACATTAAAAACATTTTTCATATCGAAGATTTATTTGACTGAAAGCACGTGTCATAACTTTTGCCAAGTTATCTTTATTTTCTTTTTTACTCCTTTCAATTTCTTCGGGTTTTAAGTTTATGAATCATTTAATCAAAGGGTGAAAAGGAAAACAAGTAATTTATCTTCAATTTGTGATAAAACGGGTCCATTTCTCTAAGGCTAAATGATAGACACAATATTTTTTAAGGCATAAATCTGATAACAAGGTACTTTAGCCTCCTAAAGTGGTAATGTGCCGGATAGCTTTAATTTATTCAATTATTATCACTTAACAGGTTCACAAAATTTTTCAATTTATGCATTGATTAGATATGATTTATATGACAGCGACCATAATCCGGCATAATTTACTCAAATATTGTCGCAAAAATGTTGTCTTGATCCAATGACCTATCATCTTGCTTATCAAACCTGTTTGAATTACTATTTTGGCTAAACTGACAAGGTTTACTAGTTTCTTTTTGAGTGGCATAGAGTGGACTATTGGAGTGAGTGGTCTACTGATGCCTTCCTCTGCACATCACTGTCACTAAAGACTTATAGCGTGACTTCAATTCAATTATATGAGAGACTCTTTCATTCACTTTAAATAATTTGAGGAAATAATTGACATATCATTGACTCACGACTTAAATTCAAAAGATTTTTTGCAAAAAAGCAAATTAATAATACATTTGAGGAAAATTGAGAGAATATATGTTTTTTTTATATAAAACGATTCGAGTTTTATTGAATAACAATCCTCTTTTCATTAAAGTAGTTAAAATGATAGTGACTTTCCCTTGATACTTTGTATGTGGTCTGAAAAATGCTTGCTCTCTATTAATTTCTTATAAAATAATGGTCTTGCTCTCTTGTTCACCTTTATCAAAAGATTTAATCGAGCAGAAAATAGTAGTATCTATCGCTTGAAAAAAAGATAGTATTCAATGAAAAGCATTTCATTCATTAAAAAAATTAATGCATTTGAAAGTGATTTGAAATCAAAACTAAAATCTAATGAAAAATTGTTTTCAAGCCTTTCCCTCATTTTGTCTAACATTAGATAAGATTATCGACGACTAAATGATTAGTTGGTCAGAGGTTTCCCTAATCGATGGAAACATTAATTTTGTGCAAAAACCGAATATTAATTGAAAAACATTGAGATCATTCTGACCAAGAGCAATTTGATTTGTTGTTATTCAAATAGGAAGCCGATTCTATCTATGGTTTGGAATTTCGCTGAGAGACAACTCGTTATTTTATTTTTGCTGAATTGCTGAGTGTTTTAATGATTAATGGAAAACATATGAATAATTTCCGTTACTTTTATTTCTTAAAATAGTTCACAAAATGATATTAATTAAAATAATGATCCGACAAATGAGAGTATTTTTTTCGAACTCAAGGATTTATTGCAAAAATTTCTATCAATTAAGAGTAAGAACCAGATTTCCGATTATCGGCCAAAATATATAGTCCAGGAATAGCCAAGGTCTGGCTTAAGGCAATTAGTTCTGATGAGGAGATCAAATGCTTTTAATGCATTCATTTTCCAAATAACTATTAGATATTTAAATAGAAAGCGGGAAGTTTTAACTTTCCTCATATCAATTGAATTTGGACCAAGCTCATATGTTAATGTTGAGCCTGGATTACCCTCATATCGATGTCAGATAAGAGCTGTGAGATTTCATTAACTTATTATGATTTTACAAATCACTAAATTTTAGATATTTTCTGATTGTTTTATTCAATTATGATATTTTTGATCTAAAATATCATTGAAAGCACTTTTAATGGGAAATATTCGTCACAATATGGGAGAAAAAAGTACGAAAATTGAAAAATAATGATTGATTAAGACTTAATCACTTTATACTGCATTAGAGATAAAATACTTGAGAAAAGTAGTAAAGAAATAATTGCTTTTATGGATATGTTTTGTCAGTTTTTTCAATTTTCGTCATAAAAATGAGTGCTAAACACCATTTAATAGCCTCTAATCGATTGGTGATCAATACAATTGATAAAAACGCGGAGTAATTTCGTTTCAAAAATGTCCAAATTTTAAGAAATTATTATCAAACGAACAAATCTATCGGAAAACTGGTTCATAGAGTGTGTGACCAATACTTTCGAGTAAAAAGTAAATGCATTAAAAGTGGAAAAAATTCCTGAAAATAAATAAAATTTATAAAATTTAAAGCAATTATAAATTAGAAATGAAAAGTCGAACAGGATAAAATTTGTGATTAAAGTGACTCCACTTTTGATTATTCCTTAGAGATCCCAATCTTTCAAAATTATTTCCTATTCAGTGAAACCGATTTTTGAATCTCACTTTTCATATATAAATATCAAATCGAAGGTTAACTTCAATTAAATTCATTTCACTTCTCTTCAGACTTTCAAATTTAATTCAACAAATATGATCAAGGAGAATGTGCATGATTGATTAGATTTAGCTTCAAAAGCACTTTAAAATGTATCTTTTCAATAGTATTTCTACAATGGCACATTCTAATCCATTTATTATCACTTTGTTTAATCAATTAATAATCATGGTTATTATCACCGCATATATCCCAATGAAATAGAATACATGATATAAGCAGTTATAATCACTTTTATAAATTATTACTGAATTTTGCCCAACGAGGTCATTATAACCGAGTAAGAATGTATATTCATGGCCATTTTAAACAAGATAATATCTTTGAAATCTATTATTGTGCTCTTAAGTGGGTATAACCTTGTGAGTTTCTGTCTCATTTTTTATTTTAACTGTTTACTAGACTCTCAACCAGGAATGAGTACGAAGAGGAAAAAGGCAGCATTTTTTATCCCCCTATCTCTGAGTTTAGGAAGGTAACATTAGTCAAATAGTACGTTTTTGAAAAGGTACTAGATCTGTATGGTGATCAGCTAGGGGAAATCATCAAAATCTTTACAGATCTTGTATCTTATTTGTCTAATATCCGTTCAGAGTTAATCCCCCTGTATTCTTGTTCATCCTTGCTCTTATTTAATTATGATTTTTCATTAGAATCTTAAATATTTTCCTCTTTTCAAATTCAAAGTTAATTTATTTCTATTTAATCTTTACTTTTCATTCGAGTCATTATTCATCAGTCATTATAAGAAAGCATTTCTTGACAATTTAGCCTGTTAACATTGGAAGCTAATGCATTGCAAATGATATAATTCACACCATTTGAATGTCTGTCCCTTTAATGTATTTCGTGTCGGAATTTTCTATTAAAATCTGTTTTAATCGTAAAAATATTTTTAAAAAAAGCAATTTTAGTGTTTATCACTGGTTTAGGAAAAATCATTTAATTTTCATTTCATAAACATTTGAATGCATAGTATTATTGCGATCCTTATCTCTATTAAAAATCATCGCAATCTTTGCGGTCAATAAATCAAGTTTGAAGCGATTTAAGACATTTAAAGTCGTTTACAGCTAAAGTCTTGTCGAGTTCCTCTCATTTGGCATTAAATCCAGAAATTGATGGCAAAATGTTTTTATAAATTTGAAGAATATTTACATCAAAAGCCATACATATGTTGTAATCCATTTGAGTGGAGAGTAATGCCTGAATAGCTGTGGTATAACATTATTAATATTATCAGATGTTGTCTCTGGTTATTAGTTGATGAGTTTCTGTAGCGTTGATAATAGCACTCAGTCCTCATATGTCCCATGAGGTTCACCATTATTGAGCTCAACGTCACCTCAACTGATGAGTGCACAGAGAGTCCAATACATTATCAACTATTATAAGGTACCGGTATAGAGCACCGGTACTCTAATATGTTTAATGCAGAGATGCGCAAGGTCGGCCAAAGCTAAAGGGTTTTTGACCAAAATATCCTTTACTAGGACTTTAAAACACCGACACATTTAGTGCTTATTTATAGACGTAATGTTAGGAATTTCAAAATCCTAGGGGGAGGGTATTTTGGCTAGACCTTCATCATTAAACATCCCTGGTTTAATGTAAGCCAAAAATTGCCAAAAAGTAATCATCATTTTCTCCATAAAGGCATCAATGCTTTTATAAAATTGATATAATTTTTGCTTCTCTGAAGAAATTCTCGTCAGTTTTGATGGCATTACATAACTTGCAACTCATTGCTATATTTTTCCAGAGCTTACATTAAAATGATTATCGGTTTTTCATCTTTCAAAATGTGATAAATAGTTTTTGCAATTTTTCCGCCAAACTTTTCGGCAAAATATGTGTTCTAATTGTCGTTATTAATGATTTTTATATGTCTTACAGTAAAACATAGCCTCAAATGTTTGGATAAGTATTTAGAGTCTCAACACTTTAGGCCAAATCATATCATATCCTCTAATTAATAACCATTTAATTAATTATTACATCAGAATAATGTCAATAACCAATTCGATACTCAAAACTTTAAATTTTTAATTTAGTCGATAAACTGCTCTCACATTAAGGTTAAGAGTCGACAGAGTGTGCCTTCGACTGCCATATGAGCCCTGGGCATAGTAGGGCACAAGTGGGCATAAGTGAACTACTCTGACAATGTCTATATTTAATTGAATAATAGATTGATTAGTTGTTGTGTTTTGTTTCAATGTTTGCATCCGTTCACCAAATGCTTGATTAGTGATGCGGACACTCATCAGATAGGACCAGACGAGGCTCCAGTTAGTCATCGCTCACAATAACCAATAAATTAGATCGAAATCAGTATTTCTTGAGATAACAGTTTCTGAAAACACAATTAATTACGTGAAAGACATTTATTTATTTTTAGTTTTGCTAATAATTTTTTATTAGATGTGAATATTGAGGAAACTTTAAGCACGCAATCAGTTTCACACAAAATAAGGCCGTCCTCTCACTTATTGAATAAATTAAGTATTAATTTATTCATTAATTTGATTAGATATTGAAATTAGTTTCATTTTTTATTCAATTATAACCAGTGATGTCTTCAAATGATTTATAATATATTTTTTTTTATGTCAATCGTCGAGTTTTTGCTCCAAAAAGTGATTTATTAAAGAATTTTTAAATAGTATTTTTTCCTAATTTCACACTTAATATATGCAGGGTCTTAAATATATACTGTTTTGAAATTGTTGGCACGACTTCCCTGGTCCTATTTTGATTGTAATCCAGATATTATATATTTCTCAGAAGGTTTTGTAAAACTAGAAATTTTTGATTCAATTAAAGATATGCTAAAATTTATTGAATTTTACATTTAGTAAAAATGCCAACACTTTCTGAATTTTATTACATCGAAGCATATCCAAGCTTTTAACTTTTGGTTTATCTTGGTGGTTTGAAATTTTCAGAGAAAATGATCGTTTATTATCATTAATTTGAGCTAAATACCATGTTAATTTTTATTTATTTGAAAAACCAAATGTTTCACCTTGGTTATTGTAAAGCAATTTCGGCATATTTACAAATTGTAGCAGGGTGTCAAACCGGTTATCATTCTATTCGTTATGGACTACCCATTCCCAGCTCTGGTTTACAGTATATAACTTTTTCATATCTACTGATAATCTTATTTAAATCGATTGATTCGACATTCAATTCGTCAAAAAGAAAATCGATTGTCGAAAGGGTTGACTCAAATATTGATTGACCCATCAAATAGAAAACACTATTCCCGATAAGATAGCCCTGAATAAGATATAAGGAAAATGATCTGATTTTAATCAAAAACAAAGTCATTCAATGGGTGGACATCATTGAGAAAATGGACGAACTTTTATCTATAAGTAGTCTTTGAGTCAAACAATGAATACATCAATCAGTTTGAAAAGTAGCAAGCTTAAAATGATAGCCTATCCTATCTTGATGGGTTTTGCTATCAAGATATTCTTCAATTTTCTTAAGGCATTTAAGTTGATTGACAGATACATTTATGTCCCGATTAAAAGTTGATAGTTGCCTTTATTTTTGAAGTCAGCTCATTAATGGTTGATTTATTACTTGTTTATTTTATTCGCATTACATAATCGTTATTCAGATTCAGAGATATCACAAAACACTTATTATTATTACTTATATATTATATTATACTTCAAACTAATCTTTTGATCGCAACTCAACTTATATTACGAAACATCAGATCAGTGTTGGGACAGAAAAGAAATATTTTCTCCAAACAATTGATGACTTCCTTAAAGCGATCATTACTTTTAGATCTTATTATTATTCAAAAGCAAAACTTAAAAATACAATTGACTGCAAACAGAGTTTATTTTCAATATAAAAGAGTGCATTCATTTTGATCTATATTCTCAATGACGATCCAATATTATTCTCAAAGGCTGTGCTTATGTGTGCCCTTTCCCCGACCAACACATTCCCCTGACATGCGTTTGCTTTTTATCAATAATGATATCATTGATCCATACATTTGACTATTTTAATGAAAATATGCGCATAAAATATTAGGCGAGTAATTGTCAAACTCTTCAACAAATGGCACAGACATCGGAACACCACTCGGATATACAGCTATAAAATACAGACATTAAATTTCGGGGATATGTTTGCCTATGAATACAGAGTTTAATATTATATTAATTACCAAGATCCAAAACCATAACTGAGTGAACAGCTATTCATTATATGAGATATTAGTCCAGTTATAGAATCCATGAGTAATAATATTTTGCAACTTTTTGTCACTTTTATTATTTCTGTATCCAATGGAAGCATAAATTGCAATATCGAGAGAGTATTTGCACTAAAATATAGGTCAAAATATTTTCAATAATAAGAGCAAATCTGTATTTATATGATTGAGTTTGAATTGAATTCATTTCTGACGTCAACCTTGAATTGAGTGAACGCCACAATGGATTTAAATCACATTATATTTAACTTTCAATTTTTGATTTTCTTTCTTCTGCTCTGCTTTTGATTTCTCTCTTTCTTTCAATTGTTAGAAAAATAGAGCTTTTATTTGAGATCGAAGTCACAAAGCATTGATCGCCCCCTTCGGCCGCTCCCTTCCATCTCTTATAAGGTTTCATCACTTTCTTACAAGAATTATGAGAAACACTTAAGACTTTGCATTTCTTTTTCATTTAAACACACATTTATTGTGCATTTTATTTGTGCCAAATTGTAATTTTCAATACATATTGTCCGATATATTAATGTCTGTTATATTCCTTATTCTTTAGACAACAATAAACTCAATTCAATTCATATCAGAATATATTTTCAATAATTATTTTTCCAATAAATCCAAATAAACAACAAATAAATAATGAAAAAACTTTTTGAGAGAAGAGTTATTATAGTTATCAGCTTTAATAAAGATATTACTTAATAATAATAATCAACACCGCCTTTATTGGGAATGGCCAATCATCTAAATTAAATGATCAAGTAGAAAATTAGCCGAATTTTAAATTATCCTAGGGTCAAGGAAGAAAAGATTGTTCCACTGCTTCTTTGAATTCAATACCTTTGATGTCATAATCGCAACCGAAAAGCACTTAATAATAATTTATTGAATTATGATTTGAAAAATGTTATACTTTTTTATCTATAATTTCTAATTGGATTATAGCTTATAATGAATGAAATGAATGGATTCAAGAGATAAAGCATTTAATGAAGAATTTTTTGGTTTATCTAATAATTAATATTATGGTATTTTTATTGGGTTGAGTTCAATAATTATAACTCTGTCCTCAACAACATATCCACTCATTTTCATTGTATTTTCAAGAATAAGATCGTAATTATTATTGGATTTAATAAAAGCTATATTTCATAGAAGAGAATAATTAATTATATTTCGATGCAAATGTCGTAAATATTTATTCGTTTGGAAATGCATTGAGAATTGAGAAACAAAATTCATTAATTATAAGAAAGGAAAGTTCATTAAAAGTCACAACAATTGAAATTCAACGCAAAGTATTTTTGCTTAATTCAGAATCATTTTTAATAATATCATAATTTTTTATATAGTGTTTATAATTTAATGTATCTCTCATTTTGTTAGCAATTAATTTAGTTCTAAACGAAATAAAATGTAAAAAATGTTGAAAAAACGCTGAGAGGCTAATAATTGAGAGAAGTTTGTGTTTGAGAGCTCAGGGAAAGCATTTTGTTGTCACACAATATGATAGATCTGTTACACACTTTCATATTCTCTTCCCAACTATTATCCAGTTTTAAGACATTATTTTGCTTTCATGCGATCGAAACGAATTAGAAAATAAGTGCTCCGAAGAAAACATTTATATTTAGAAGATTTAACATTGAATTCGACATTTCTGCAAAATTTCATCAACTTTTCTAATCTAAACATTTTTGACAGAAAACTCTGCAAACATTTTAAATCAATTTCAGGAAAATCTAGGTCTAAATCATTAGTTAAAAAAGGATCAGAGAGGGAGAGAGAGAGAGAGAGAAGCAGAGAGAGAGAGAAAGAGAGAGAGAAGCAGAGAGAGAGAAGCAGAGAGAGAGAAGCAGAGAGAGAGAGAGAGAGAAAGGCAGAGAGAGAGAGAGAATGTTGAAAATTATTGATCTAAATATTTGTTTATTAGATATTAAGTAATGTTTGTAACACTTAGCGAACAATTTTAATGTTTTGAATGAAATACTATTTTCTCGCCAATTGATTCGATTCCACACTTTTCTCATTGTTTTAGAAATAATTACTTAGTTTTTGATTAACATATTGAATGCATTTTTTTAATATGTCTCACATTCCATACAATACCTATAATGAAGTCACTTTCAGTATCTGTCAGTTTCTCATTATGTCTCAGATAAGAGTTAGTAATTAATTATTATTTTCCAAACACTTAAATCTTATACTTTGATCCTAAGGTTTAAGAGATTTAATGATTTAATGGTTAAACAACTTATTGTTAATGTTTTTTGTTTTATATCGAACAGCCTTTGAGTTGTGGATTAAAATTATTATTCCTTTGATTTCTCTCTTACTCTGTATTTCATTTCGCAATTAGTTTCTGATTACAGTACACCTTGCTTAAGAGCAATCGCTTGGTGATTTGAAAATCTTTGCTTATAAGCGATTTTGCCTATAAGCAA
>JAQIWF010001036.1:0-13789 GCA_034694965.1 Ceratozetes gracilis | reverse complement strand
CTCCCCTTAGGATGTGAAAACCTCGACAGATCTAGTGCTTGTCTATTATAAACGTAATGTTAAGAATTTCAAAATTCTAGGAGGTATGTTAGACCCTTGCGAATCCCTGCATTTATACTTTTGCAATAACACTTTAAATGTGTGAAAGACATCAATTGATTGTTATGTAGAAATACAAGTTGTAGGTCAAGATCATGGTTCACATATTTTGTGGGCACTTACAGTGAGAAATAGTGCCCACGAATTGCATTCACTGATTATACATATCGTCGGCTATTCTTCCTATACTCTTACGTGTGGATCATATCTCCTAATTTAGGTCTCATTCAATACAAAGAAATCAGGTTTTCTAATGCCATTAAAAACAAAATCTTTTACATAAGAATAGTTTTTTAATAATTATTTATTTATTGTCGAATGAGATAATTATTCAGCATTTGATTCAATAATAAAAAACAGTAGACTTTCACACATTAAACAGATTTATTGCATTAATTAGCGTTAATTATATTCTATGAAATCCAAATGAAAAGCAAAAGGGTTTTAATATTTATTAATTTCATGCTTTCAAATAAGGATTTAACTATAATCCGGAAGTATTGCTATATTCCTTGTTTAGATTTTATTATTATTATTAAAGACATTTCAGTTTTAATCCAAATTTCAATTAATTTGATGGCATTTGCAGTGATTTCCGCAAAAGAGAGAATAAATGACAACAATTATGATCTGTTACCTAATTCTCGGCCCAATTGGTGGCAGAAAAAAGTTGAACGCAAACCAACTTTTGTGGTAAATGATGAACCCATCGGCACAGGAGGTCAGTCATATAAATGTGGAATTTTTATTTGTCTACAAATACATTGTATGGTTTAAACAATAAAGTGATTGTATTTTTGATCAGTTCCCACCTGGAAAGAGATTGATATCTATGGCTCGGATTTACGGAAAGGGAGGAGTTTTGCGTACAGAACAGAAAACAGTTCAGTCAATAATCATTTGGTTCCATCACTTCTTGCCATAACTGCTTTGAATCTTTGCTTTTTATACACTGATGTGTTAAGTCTTATCTTGAATTTCGATTCACTTAAATAATCAAAACTAAGAAAAGCTTTGATAAGAAATGAACGAAACATTTGTAATAATTTTCATACTTTTGATCTCTTCATATATCTTATATTTTTATCACATAAGGTGTGAATTGTCTTCAAATTATCATTTATTCTGAATTCTTGACATATTATGTATTAAGCATTCGATGGATTCTCTGTATTGTGACTGATATCAAATCATTGTATTTAAAGCATTGAATTATAGATATTTCTCTTTAATTTCTTCCAAAACACTATTAAATTAATGATTTATCTAAATTTAATTCATTGATAGACTAAATATTCCCTTGGTGCTAAGTTTGATCTATAATTTTATCTGGTGTTTAATCTTCATAAATCAAGTTTATCATTATGTTAATGGCTTTAGCTAGGTCAGATGTAGCTCTAACTTAAGATATATTCTTATAGCCCAAAAATTTGGGAAAATTGCACGAAATTACTATAAAAAAAAATTTATAAAGCGGAGAGCTAAATGACCCTACTCTAACTCTTAAAAATCTGATTAACAAACTTGTTAAAACTATTTCGAGTCTATTTATAAATTAAATTTGATTTTCTCTTTTGAGAGGATCTTGCATGATAATTATGTGAAAATCAATAAATTCATTAAATCTTATAAAAGGGATACATTTAAGTGATATCTTTGTCACGAGTCATGACATTTAAAAACTAGTCATTCGTTCATATTTTATAAATTCTTATAATTTGGTTAAGGGTTTGGCAATCAATTGTCAATTATATACTTAATTATTATATTAATTGCAATACAATTATGTATTAAATTATTTAAAACTTTTAAATAAATTTGTTTTCTAAAAACAGATGAATGTATTATTAAATTCAAATTCTTATCAATGGAGGTTTAAATATGACTGATTATCCAAACCTCCCGTTGAAATCCAAGGTGAGCCAACTATCATCTAGGTACGAGACTATCTTGAACACATTAGTGATAGAAAATTGAAAAAATTTAGCGAATGTGACTAAATTAGCGATTGAAATGCTAATTGCCTTAATGCTATGCCTTTTTCTAAATAAAACCTAACCTTGTTAAGATCCAGGGATGGCCAAGGTCAGGTCATCGTAGGGGGTTTAGGGGGAGGGGTTCGTTGAATAGCACATAATAGCAGTGTCCGTATAAATGTCTGTTTTAAAAAATACCTGGGTCCATTAGTCAAATTGTGACAGGATCAATTAGACCAGTGCCGGAGTAGACGGCGCTTTCGGGTAAGTGTTTGATTTGAATGACCAAACTTTCAATAATTCTATTAAAGTTAAGATTTGTTTGTTAAGAGTTTAATCATTCACTAAATTATAGATTATTTACAATGAGTTCAATATATTTATAAAATTCATCTATAATTTACGGAATCGTTTAATGAGTTCGGAGTCAATGGGATTGTAGTCCAAAATAATTGTCCGTAAGTTTGGATCTAAAGATATGAGTAAAAAATGTTAATATTTGAGTTAAACCACAAAATACATACTTTTAATACTGTCTTTGAATTGGTTTGAGTTGAATAAAGCATTAGTCAAATCACAAGCACTCAAATCAAGTGCATTGAGTTTCGGGAAATGTTTTATTACTTGAATTATGACTTCAGAAAAATGATCGTCGAATGAATTGAAACTCAAATTGAGATCAACTAAATTGGGACAACTCTTTGTGATTAGCTCTTCCATTGTCTGTAGTCTCAGTGCTGTACACTTCAAGTTTAAGATCTGAAGAGATGGCAAAAGTGGTAAACAATTGAAGAAGTCGGTGGTGTCCTCAAACATAATGTTCGAACACGAGATGTCCTAAAAATTAGATATTTATTAAAAAGATTTTTAAAAAATCAGAAATGACTTACAATTTCTCTCAAATTATTCTGTCGCTGAAGAGCTCTGAATATGGGTTTTATTTGTTCGACGGGAAGGTTAACATCAGATAACTTTAGACATCCATTGAATTGAGTCATTTGTAGCTCTTTTATGATATCAGCCAACGGTTGGACACCACAAGAGTTACAAATTTGTTTATATCTATCATCTAAAGGGTTCAAAACCCAGGACTCAATCTTTGCTATGACTTTGAGTTCATCTCCAGTTACGACGTTTAGAATACAGTCTTCATCAGAAAGAAGTGCGCCATCGGTTGTGGCCAAAGATATAATTGGTTTTACACCAAATTTTGCGAAATACCGCTTCACTACCTCCTGGTTGAGCCACAAACAGTTTGAAGACTTGTTCAAAATGGGAACAACAAGTAAAGTATTTTCACTGTCGCCGACACTAACTCTCATTTGGACTGATTTGACATAAGTTCGAGAACTTGTGTCACAATTTTCTTCAGTTGTTTTATTAGTTACTTCTTTATTCCCTTCATTTTTGTCAGCAATAGGTTCGCATATTTGAATACCGGAATCATTTTCATTATCTGAAGACTCTTCTGTCTCGTCATAACTTTCGGTTTGAATCCTCGTTTGTATCGGTCTTTGTTTAGGTTTTCGGATTCGTATAGAAGTGTTTGAATCATTTGTTTTTGACCTTTTATTGAACGCGTCGTAAGCATCTAAACACGACCTCTTCCTGTTGTCACTCAAATCTTGGATTAGCCACTGATCGTCATTAACAAGACTTCTTTGATCGAGAAGAGCGGGAATCGCTTTGGGCTTTGGCCTTATATCACGATTTTTATCCCTTCCGTTATTTGAGTCATTATTTCGCCTTAAATTAGAAATCGAAGAACAATACTCTCTTCGGGCAACTCTCGGGTCGTCGATATCTAATTGTTTCTCATTTTTGTTCTTAAGAGCTGAAGCATTGATACGATTATCTCGTGATATATTGATTGGAATATCGTTAGAATCTTCAGAATCAGAGTTTCTGCCTCTAAGGACAGGTAAATGAACTCTCGGTTTACAAATTAATGACTTAAGAATTGGAATATTACTTCTGACAAATCCCTCCTTTTTGAGAGCCTCTTCCAATTGTTTCTCAATTTGTCTAAATTCTTGTAAATCACTATTTGTGAGGGAATTCTCTTCAGAGCATCTCTTCTTCCATTCGCGAAGTGACTCGAGTGCCGTCTCATTAGAATTGTTTAAAACCGTAACTTTTGCCCCTTTTTTCAAAAGAAGTCGAATGATATCGAAGTGACCGTTACTACAGGCGTCGTGTAATGGGGTTAAGCCTTCAGTTTGTTTCCCTTCGTTGTCGTTAATGTCGGCCCCCTTTTCAAGCAATAACTCAACGATACGTTTGTGTCCGTTATTCACTGCTTCGTGAAGAGGAGTCCATCCGCAGTGATCTCGAGTATTAACGGGATGTTTGTCTGCCAAAAGTCGTTCCACTTGTTTCACCTTTCCCTCAATACATGCCCTGTGAAGGAGTGTTTCCCCCAATTGATTTTTTTTCATATTTTTACCCATTCGTTTGGGTCTTGCATTGGACAGCCCTTCCTCATCAGAATCTGATGAACAATCGGAAAGATCTGTCAGATCATAACTATCATAAATGTCGGGTTCGTCCTCGTCCTCAACCATTTCGATTTCAGTAGTCTTTTGTGAAGTCAATAGTGAGAGTCTTTCCCTCATTTGTGGCACTTTATCACTAATAAGTTGATGGCTTTCAACAAAAGCCAAATATCGCTGTAAAATATCAGTTAAAATACTCTTATCCAGGTCTCCAATCTTTTCCAACGCCTCCTCATAGGTATCGATGATCTCATTATTGAGTTCTTCAGACTGTAAACACTCTTTCATTTCTGCGATTTTAATCAAAGACTTACTCTCTTCGATATGATTTCCTCGGTTACAGTTGAGCTCATGTCTGAAGTTTTCAATGGACTCAACAAACTTCAAATCGTCGGCATATGTTTGTGCGATGGAGACGTAGACGGACGCCATTTCTGCATCACTTTTGTCGCACTGAAGACAATAATTGAGTTCATTCTTATAGTAATCGATTGCGATATCAAACAATTTGAGTTCAACGAAATGGTCGCCTAATTTATCGCATAAACTAATCTTTTCTTCTAAATCCTTGGTTTCAGACAATTGCCTGAAATGATCGCAAATAATTGAAGAAACTTTAAGCAATCGCTCAGCCTTTTGGTGGTCTTCCAGTATCGGAGAATTAAGTTTATAGGCCTTTTTGAAGTGATTTCTCGATTCTTCAAACTTTTTTAAACGCATTAAAACTATTCCGCAACCAATCAACGCATCCACGGTTTGGATCTTATTCTTAAGAGATTTGGCGGTTTTCAAGGCTTTCGTATAAGTGTCGGACGCCTTCTCCAGAGTTCCCATCTTTTCATAAACAGAGGCCAAAGACATCAAACTTCTAAACATATCTTCTGGTAAATGATATTTCCTTAAATCAATAAATTAAAGTTATTTAAAGTATACTTTGAGTGAAGACCTACTCATTTAAATGAATAGAAAGTTGTAAGCGATTAATAGATTCCTGGAATAGTCCTAAAATGTCAAAAACGAGACTCAAATTGAGGTAAAGTCGAGAACGCATTTCTCCCAACTCTTTATCTTTGAGTTGAGTTAAACTAAAAGCAAATCAAAACCAATTAATCCAATCATTGATAACAAAGTTAGACATCAATTACTCTTTGCATAAATCCAATGCTTTTGAAAATGAGTTCTTCGCCTCAAATAAGACTTTTTTATTGATCTCATTATTATTATTATAAAGTTCTTGAGATCGAAGTAAATGTGTTCTTCCGATTGTGGCGAACGCTCTTTGGATCTCTATTTTGTCGTCAAGACTTTGAGCCAAAGATAAGTACTTCTTGTGTTCGACCAATGCTTTGGAGTATTGATTGGTCTCTGAATAACACTCTCCTAAAGCTCTTCGCGCCACCGCTTCCGACAATTGACATCTGAGTCCGAGACTATATTGTAATTCTTCTGTGTGTTCATCGATGGCTTCATTATATCTCTGAGTTTGTAAATACTTTCTGCCCAAACAGTTGCAGATTTTGATCAACTCTTTGATGTCATTACGACTCTTGGCTTTCAATTTGTCTGACTTTAGCTCTAAAATCATAAACCAAATTGTGGTCCAATTAATGAGGTAAATGACACAAACCTTTGATGGCCTTATTATCCATTTATTAATATATTATTCAATAAAAATAACAATAAATTTGAATGAAAACAATTTGGCGGCTCTTCTGTCAAATCAACACAATTTGGTCCACAATTTGAGCGCTATTTTCATTCAAATGTAAACATTAGACAAACTTTCAAATCGAGAGGAAAGCCATCTATTGGTGCTATAATTAGTGACTCAATGTATTGGAAAGTGCCATGGGCATTCATTATTCACTAGTTTATCATTAATTAAATTGAATGAATTGTTAAATAATTTTATTTTTGAATTGTATTTTAAATAAACAATTAATTATTAGAGAAATTATAAACGAAAGGATTGTTTATTTGCTTTATATTTGAATCCATTTGCGATCAGTTTTGGGGTAAACTTTCAGTTTTTGATTTAGTTTTCAAATTAGGTCTCCCAGTGTCTAACCGTATGACCCGAATCCTATCGTTGTCCATAAAAGCAGTGACCGCTTCGTTGTTATTACCAGAAAAGTTGGAACTCGAGAAGATTGTCAACACTTTTCCCCCGAATTGTATGCCATAACCGCTATTCGACACACGATTAGATCGAATGACGTGCGACAGACCGAACTGCTTCAGAAACTTACGGACCTCTTCCTCCTTGGATTCACCGTTCATTATCTGTTAATCAAAATTACAAGATTAGCAATTGCTAAAAGAATCTAGTAAAAGGGATAATTTTACGACAGCTCTATATAGGGTTAGCCAATGGCTACTATCCATCTCTCAAATGGATTATATTTGACTTGACTTTTATAACATACCTCTGAAGCAATTGAGTTTTTCTCGGGATTCTTCAGATCAGAGGGAACTTTCAAAATATCTTCTACTTTGTTGGCACTGATGGGTACTCCTGAGTGGGTACAGAAGATGGACTCATCGATGATGGCAGAGATCGGCATTTTGTCGAACATTGAATTAATGGTTTCCCATATCTTCGGTCCGAATTTTTCGCCGTATTTACTGATACATTCCTTCTGAAAGTTGCCCTTAGCTTGCACATCCCTTGACTCGTGAGTGCCTCTCAACAGAATGAATTTCATGGGTGAGATGAGCTTAAGTGCTAATAAATAAATGGCGCACTCCACTCCCCAGTTGCCATTGTCCACATAATTTCCCAAGAACACATAATTGGCAGATACAATAGGGAAGGGTTGCCACAAAAGCTTTTCAAATATGAGTAAATCGTCGAGATTTCCATAAATATCTCCGAAGACAAAAGCGGGAGAATTTACTTTTATGAGTCTGTCCTCTGAAGAGAAAAAACTTTCCAAATCATTGCCCAATACCTGAATGTAATTAAAGAGAGTCTCTCTATCGCCAGACATAAAGCCTTTTGTATCCTTTGAGTTGCCTTTCTTTAGACTGAAGTCTCGGATCAAATCAATGAATGAGTGGGCGATACACGTAGTGTTAAACGTATATTCAATTGAGTACTTCTGTGGAGTCATCTTATCGGCCATAGAATCGGCTAAAAGACATTATCGGTGAGAGTATTGCAAACTATAACCAATTGGAAACTTACGTTCGAATATTCTTCGGGGTTCGACACAGCGACCAATTGTGTCCAATTTGATGGCATGTAAGCCATAGTTATATTTCTTTCCTTTACAGGCAAAACAGATGCCTTTATTTCTGCGGTTCTGCATGAGAAACCCCGCCTTCTTCTTAACGGCGTCCTTCTTCTCTGCCCGATCGACAGTCGTTTTTGTGATTTGAGAGAAAATGGATTTCTGTGATCGACATAAACTGGAAGTACCTCTTATTTGCTTATTTGCGATTCCTTTGCAAAATGTCTCCAAATCGATGGAATCAGTTGCGCCCATCTGTTGAAACAATTCCTTAACTTTGGCATTGATTTTGCTATCGTCAGACCCGACACTAATTGCTTTTACAATCTTTTTGAACTCACTTTCGGTGAGCTTTCCGTCTGCGTCCACGTCATAGTAGCGAAAGAGGAATTTGACCCTGGCCTCTTCGTGTGGTGCCTTCGGTTCCAAGGATGTCAAACCCAATAGGAATTCATGGAAATTAAGACAATTGTTTTTCTCGTAATTAAAAGCATTGTAAAGAAGTGGAAATCGGGAGTCATTTTTGTCGTAGTCTTCCAAATACTTAGTCATATAGGCTTTGAATGAGTCGAATGACATACAGAGCGACGGAAAGCAGTGTTCGATATAATCGTCGTAAAGCTTCTCCACCTGAGACTCTCCAATACCTGTTCCTTTGATGAGCATCTCCTCCGGACTCTTTGGTTCTCTATCTTTTGCAACATAGAAGAATGCTTTCTCTAAACTGTGTTCTGTAAGTCCCGTCGGTTTCACATTTTGGACATATTTAGAAAAGTCTTGTACTTCTGGTCCCCAGAGATTCTCAACATTTCCTTTGACCACTTCTTTGAGTGCATACCATTTGATTCGTTTAGTGTTTTGGCAACACTTGAAACCCGTGTCTTCTTTTTTGGAGTTTTTATTTTTGGAGTCTCTCTTGTCTTTCGCTTCTGACGACTCTTTTCCCAAAATAATCAAATGAATGACTAAAGAAATGAACCGCTGTTTCATCGGAATTTGAGTCCGAAAGACATGCAAACAATGCTGTTCTTTGATTGGAATCTTTGTTCCCAACTTTGCATCCAATTCCGCGTCCTGTTTGTTGAATATAATGGACACGCCATCAATGCAGGCATCCTTCCACGTCCTGTTTGGAGGCGCCGCTATAAATGGCAACCACTGTATATTATCCTTATCGGCGTGACTTATGGCCACTTTTTGGTGATCGGGACAGTATATAATGTAAGCAATCGTATCGAATACGGATTCGCCGGGAGGGGCTCCACCTTCTGCTGTTAGACCACCCGCTGCTATATTGACGGCTTGAGACTCTTTAGTCAATTCCCTGATGTCAGTGGAAGTCATTCTGAGTGATGGTCCCATTCCTAAACTTTTGAACGAAGACTGCGATGCCTGAGATTTCTGCGATTCTTTTGATTTAGTAGACAATCCCTTCTTGTCATCTGAACCAGTTGAACTACCCGTATTACTTTTGGACATTTTTTATCTTTCAATTATGGCTATAAAATATTTCAGATATTAGTTCCAACTTTTGAACAGAAATAAGAATTGAAATGAAATACTTTGAGCGCGAATTCAAACAATTAACAAATAAAACATTTTATTGATTTGATTGATACGAACTCAACGCTCAGATCTTTGTGATCAAAAAAAAATGTTTAACGAAAAAATGTTTTGGAAAATATTGTCTATCGTTATAATTACTATTCTGTTTTTTGTCAAGATCAATTCATTTGACTTGAATACAATTTTCAAAGAGAAACTTAACAGAACTGAAAGCGATTATCTCGAATGTCTGGATAGGACTTTATTAATGAATTCTCGATCTTTCGGTGCAATTAATAAAAGCCATTTGGTTTCTATTGGAACCACTCTTAGGCTCGAATGCAATAATCTATGGTCTGTTCATTAAACTTGTATTTTGTTAGTCATTAGTAATGAGTCATTGCTATTATTATTCAGTCTTAATGTGAACGAGTCTTTGGACAGACTTTGGGTTTATATGTCAGTCAAAAGTGTCGGTTTGAACATTAGGTCGGAAAACACAAAACTCTTAAAAGATCTGTCACTGGAAGTAAAGTTTGGTCATCAAAATGATGGCTTCACTTACTATTGCATTCATAATTTAACCGTTTATGCCATCCATCAAATTACAGTCACTGATAGCGAACCTTTTAATTTAAATTTGACCAAGTCTCTGCTAAATTATACCCCAGTCATCAATTTGGATGCTTATGGTCTGCAGGTATTTATTCAATGGTCTAAATGGAGTGAATGTAATCGATGTCCGATAGGGCTCACAAAAAGAGTTGGAATTTGCAAAATAAGAGTTAATTACTTTCGTCTATTTATTTAAGTTAAAACTATAACCTATTTATTTAAAACACAGACAAACAAAAATGACAATTCGTTAATTGAAAACACTTTCAGTGTTTCTGGTATACCATGTCGTTCCAAATATTTACCAAGAAATATTTCGTCAATTAATGAAATAAAAGGTGAAAGCTCCAAAATCCAGTTCTCATTCTGTCGTAAAAAGTGTCCCAAAAAGTATGAACAGAATTTCTCTAAAGAAGTGGTTTTGAATACATTCAATAAATTTAAGACAATAATTACAAATTCAGAAATCAAATTGGTTTTCGTCGGTCAAAAAGTTGTCATCAGTTGTAATAAGTATATAATTTTTATGTCAAAATTGAAATTTATTTAATAATTAACATTTCAGAGCTTTCAATGCATCCAATCATTACGTTTGGAGAAATTATTCAATTACTCCGAAAAACATTCGCTATTATTACATAAATCCTATGAAAATTCACATCAGGACTAATGGAAGGGTTAAAATCGATTTTATGAATAACTTGGTCATTAACTATGCTCTCGAATCCGACGAAAGAGCATTGCCTTGGGAGCTTTAGTGATGACAAATATAAGTGACAAATAATTTTATATTTAATCTTGTTTATAGATGCTATGATAACATAGCTAAGTCAATCATTTCTGTGACAAAGTTGATGGTGAAATCTCAAGTAATAGAAATAACCCTTTGGTCGAGTGTTAAGCAAAATTTCTCTGCCTTTCTGATAATCGTCACAATTATCTCATTTGGTTTCACACTTTGGAAGAATAGAAACCTTAAGACCAAAATCTAATTTCACTTTGAATTGAATTCCAGTTTTTAATTACTCAGTACTTAAATACTTAAAATAAAAACCATTCGACAATAAAAACATGTTTTCCATTTCTCAATTATATTAACCAGGTGAAATAACTGAATAACGAACTAGGCCATTTGATAAAGAATTTAAAGTTTTTTTGTGAAATATCCAGCAAAAAAAGAGATAATTTTGTCAATTGTTTCATAACTATTTTATCAAATATTTCTGCTGACCATTTGTCAAAACATTTACAAAATAACTGTTTTAAAGAATAAATAAATGTATTTATTCTAAATTATACGAGAAATTCATATTTTAGACAAATATTTGTACAATAATTGCGTTTTGTATTATGAAAATCATTTGATTAGAAAGCAATGAGAATCTGATACGATGTGGTACTGACTATGGATATGAGGTTTCGATGACTTAATAATCAATTTTCATACTTTTGAATAAATAATACGAATTTTGGTCTCGTATTGGTTTACAAACAATGGATCAAACGTTGAAAAGTGTGTCAAATACTGTCACAAAATCCATAAAGAAATTATCCATTATTTAAATTATAATGGTTTGTAACGAAAGCTCAGAAACATTGATGCCCAAGGTCGACTATCCAACAAAATGTGTAGAAATTGCTTTACAAGAATATACTTCTTATCTTTGATGATAATTTTGTGAACATTGTCTCAATCTGTTCATAAACATTATGTTAAAATTGAATTTAAGTGTATTCTGCCAAGCACAAAAATCTAAATGTATTGGAATACCACTTTGGACATAAGGGCTCCTAAAACTGATCTTAATAACTTACATGAAAGTATGAAAATTAATCTAATGATTAGCTCAGAATCTATTGACTCTTTCACACAGTCATTAGTGAAATGTATTTAAGCCAACAATTAGGGATAACTCACATTAAGTTCATATTTAATATCAAATAAATTTCAATTCCATTCCATAAATGGTTTTGAAATGAAATTTTGGTAACAATTTCTGTTGAATGAGACAAAAAATTAACTTTCTTTGATTCAAATAATACAGTCAACTCTCTATGGGGTCCCTCTCGATGGTATCCTTCTCTCGATCCTGTCCCTCAATTGTAAAAATCATTGTAATAGGTTTTAGTGCTTTTTGACTCTCGTTCGAATCCCTCGCTCGCTCGTGTCCCCCATTTCCCCGAAACCGACTGAAGGACCCCATCGCGAGTCGACTGTATGTTATAAGATCATTTAGGAATTAGATCTCTGCAGTAAGGAACGCATATCACATGGTCATATTCGTTGTGGTAATGGTGGCGACTAAGGATATAAGTTCATTTGGTGAAACATCCTTAACCACGACCATTATCACTACTGATTTAGATCTCGCTACTGAATAGAATGCCATCGTAATTAAATTTGCTTGCTAAACCACTGGCAAATACCCTGAAAATTTATTGACCATGATAAGGACCGATTCTGGCCATCCAAAGTTCCGATTGAAAGAAGAGTTTTAAAGCTTTCTTTGAAAACTTTAGTTAGCAATTGATGAAACGATTATTAATATAAAACCAAGTTCATTTTGTGAATAAAGTTTAATGAAAATACAGGATTTGTAAAGTATGTTAAATGATTCATATAAAAACAATAACAAAGCATTAATTTTGGAGAGAGCAAGAACAAGTCAATTGTTTAAAATAGTAAACTTGAATTAGCAAGATTCATATTTTATGTGGTTATAAATTTGACTAATCTATCAAAAATAAGCTTTAAAACTCTTCTTTCAATCGGAACTTTGGATGGTCAGAATCGGTCCTTATCATGGTCATTAGCCGATAAAAATTAGATAGCAAAATTCAATTTATGAAGAGCAAGAGATTGGTATTAAATTTAATATTATATTGCATAACCCAGTTGGGGTATTTCCCTGTTAAGTATATTCATGGTGGAAATGTTGATGGTTAATGATATAAATATACATTTGTGAGACATCCTTAACCATGAAGATTTTCACTATTGATATACAGACTTTTCCAATGAATTAATGAATAACATAATTTAATTGGTTGATAAATTCTATCTTGTTTATTGTTTGATTTCGATTTAATTTAAATAACACTTGATGTATCTTGGCAAATTAACTTACTGAAATTTTTGTAAGATCATTTATAAATAGGATTAATGTATGTTTAAATGCATATACCATGTTCACACTAGCTAATCATTAATACATAATTTTACTAAGTATATTCATGGTGGAAATGTTGATGGTTAAGGATAATAAGTACACATTTGTAAAACATCCTTAACCATGAATATTTCTATTATTGATATACAGACTTCACTGATAAAATAATAAATAATATAATTTAATAGGTTAATAAATTTTATCTTGTTAATTATTTGATTTAAATTTAATTTAGAAAGCAATTGATGTACCTTAGCAAATTAATTTCCTGAATCTTTTGTAAGATAATTTAGGCATTAATGTATGTTTAAATTCATATACCATGTTTACCATTACTTATCATTAGAACATAACTACCATTACGTATATTCATGGTGGAAATGTTTGTGGTTAAAGATATTAAACTATATTTGTAATTTATCCTTAACCACGAAGATTTTCACTATTGATATGCAGATTTCTCCAATAAGATTATACACAACATAATTTATTTGGTTAATAAATTTTATCTTGTTAATTATTTGATTTAAATTTAATTTAGAAAGCAATTGATGTACAGTCTATCTCTTATTAGCGTGCCTCAACTTGAGTAATGTAAGCTGATTATCTTAATCCTTTTATTCTATTTGTCATAGAGATATTCAAGATAAAGAGCT
>JAQIWF010001035.1:0-13790 GCA_034694965.1 Ceratozetes gracilis | reverse complement strand
CAAAGACAGGTCTTAATCAGAGTTTATTCCTCAGATTTATCCACTAAAAAACGTTGTAATCATTAGAGACATCAAACGAAACAAAACTGGAGTAAAAGTAAAGACCATTTCACTAATTGGACTAAATTTTTATTTTCAAACTTTTTACTCAAAAAATCATTTCATTAACTGATTTGATGAAAAAGATATGACATTTGTTTTGCTTAGAAAACAGACTCAATATTTAGTTCTTGCAATAATTGGAGTGGAAGTGAGTGTTAAGAACTCATTAGTCTTTTATACGGAATGCTATTTAATTATTCACTAATTAGACGAAGAAGTGGATCAGTTTGTGACTCAAAGATTATGGTTTAATGTCATCTTAATAGGCATTCTGTGGTTCAATGCATTATTTATTGCATGTCTTCAGAGGTAAATAAACGTATAAAATATCACATAAATTTAAACATGTTCACTCGAAAAAAAACCCTAAACAATTGCAAATGTATACCGAAAAAATATCAAGTTCGTTAACTTTCTAATTTTAGCATGTTCTATGTATTTGTTTATTCATTAAATCTAATAATATTTGAATATGTTTATTAGCTGGGATAGCCAAGCTCAGTGCAAAATTGGTGATTACCGATCAGAATCAATAAGAAATCAATTAAGTGATTGTGAAAGAGCAAACATATTTACAATATCCTGGTTTTGCGGCAAATAATCATAATTTTCACATTATATGCGAACATAAAAAAATGAGGAGAAAAATGATTATTAAATAACAATATATTATTAGACGTCTGTTTGGGTCAACCGGTAATCACCACTCTATCAGTCCTCAGACCTCAAAGAAATCTATGACAAGATTTGGTGTTATCTCCAAGATATGTGACATTTCATATGTCAGTCATAATCAGGGTAATCAACACATTACTTATCGCTTTATATTTTTAATAATTTAATTTTGAAATTTAATTCAAAAATATTTTTAACTTATTTCCAGATTTAGTCTTATCTAAAACTTTTAAAAACTTAAAGTATTTTTATCAAAAATAATGTCAAAGATTAAAAAAACTAAAAGAATCATGTAATCTGATATTTCAAGTGCAAGAATGAGCAAGCTATATAACATTGATAAAATTAAACATAACTCTGGAGATGGCATTTGACATATGGATGGACTTTTGTCAAGTGTTCACAACAGCACACAAATCATAGTTGATATAAAAATTCACTCGACCTCGAGGTTAAACTCATACACTCTGAACACATCCGTGATTTAGAGGTTGAAATTTATGATAATTGAATGGAATACTGATTGTATCAAACTATTGATTAACACTCAATGATGGGCAACAGTATTATTCAATGAATGGCACAGATCCTCTTCATTTCTGGCATGACTGTAACCCTTCATATTCCGGATAAGTCTAAAATAACAGAATAGGTTTTATAGCAAAAGTAAAGTGTTTAGAAAAAAATTAGGGGAAACTCTTAAAGTTTGCCAGTGAGGAAACCCTCTGATTTATCCGACCCCTTACTGAGCACCAGTTCTAATGATTAATGTAATCTCGAATAATATCAACAAAAAAAGTTCTGAAACTAAAGGAAAGAAAAATATTCTCTTAATTATCATTTAAATTGAGTAAACAAGTAGTAATTTTTAGTTAAGAACAGGCCGTCCAACTGATTGATGGCACCGATCTCATTGTATTGGGCATTGACTAGTATTGCCTGTGCCAACAAATGCGGTGAATGTGCTGTGAGTTTGGCCTGTCTATGGCCTGCCTTTGCACTGTTCGCTCTGTTCTGTTCTATCGAAGGACTGACTGCTATTTTGAGGATGTGATCCATTTTTGAGGTAATAACGCATTATTTGCTTCATTTAAAAGGCGAGCGTTTAATAAGATTTTCGCCAAACAGTTATTATTCGTGTCTTGAAGTTCAAGTTCACCACAAACTCAGCAAAATGTTGTCTAATAGTTATCTTCTAATTATTTTGACCATCATTTCCATCACCAAAGGTTTGCAATCCTTTCAATCGATTCTTCTTTATTTCAATTTATTTCAAATGCTTTTTATTTATATTTAATTAAATTTAATTCCTTTCAAACTTGAATTAAAATTTATATCCAAATCCATGTAATTCTCAGAACTTTTTTTTTTTTTATCTTTTATTGATTTGTAATTAAATTTCAATTTAAAGTGAAATTTATTGCTTTTAAATCAATTTAATTAAAAATAAGTTTAATTTAATTTAATTTATTTTTATTGAAATATTTTATTTTAAATTCCTCTGAATTTTTACTGAAAATCGATTTTTACTTAACTCTAAATATTTGTTCCGATATTTAAACCTCCAGTCATAAGAAGTGAGGTCATACCACAGGCTCCGGCCTCAGCGCCAGCACTGCCTAACATTCCTGGTCTGTCGTCAATAGTTGACGACTTGATGAAAGTTGTGGAAAAGGCTAAGTCTCGATGGGATGCACTCCAAAACAATATGGGCTCAGGGTATGCATCAATTTGACCCAGACAAAATACCATGCAAATTCTTATTAATATATTTATCTGCAGACTATCATTGAGCAATCTTTTGTTCCCTAACCGAAAGAGAGGGCCGTCCAGGTCTGACCCCATGAATAAAATCTCGTAAGTTTAATGCTCTTGATAAATGTTGTTTTGATTTGTCCTTGATTATTGTAAACGGATCTAAAACGAGTAAACTATGATAAATCTAAAAATACATGTTGAAAGGTTACTTGCACATTTCAAGTCTCGATATTTTTAGAAATCCTGATATTATAACCCCTTTTGTTATTATTCAGAGTCAAGTCTGCGTTTATATTTAGCCCTATTTGTGATAAAACAGTCATAATGTGAGAGAAAAATCCCATAAATCTAATCGATAACTGACTTCTAAATCCATTGTTGACCTCTAATAACAGGTTTGTTATGAAATCAATTTGAATGCTCTGAACCGACAATTAATTTGATAACTTGTCGGTACTCTTGGAGTTCATTCAAATCTAACGAATTGTTCCGCAATATTCCCCCAGTTTTTTGTTTTTCATGTGTTGAACACAAATTATTTTTAGATATCTATTCAATAGTTAAGGAAGTTTTGGGGCTAAATAATCAGCTGTTCCCTCTGTTCCCACTTCTGTTGCCAAACACCCGTCACCGTCAAAATTGAGGCTCTTCTCTGTTAATCAATTAGTTATGAAGTGTTTACTTATGCAAAGACATGTGTTTCATAAAAACGAGCTTGCTCAAACAATTTCCATTCAAATTGCAAATTAAATTATTTAAGATTAAAATAATCGTGCATCATGGTCATGAATATAACACTTCCTGCCTATTATGTTCATCCAAGTTCAGATTGATGAGACTTATTAAGATTGATGATAGTTATTTTTAGAAAGGTTAATTGTCTTTATGTTCTATTAAATCTTTTCCCTTAAAACTTTCACTTTCTGAGTTATCATGGTCGCATATATAACTATCAGTTTATAATCTCATTAGAAATTACACAATAAATTTATCTTGATATTTTTTTGCAGAGGGCAACCAGGTTATCCATTTCAAGCACTTTTGGATAACGAAGTGAATTCATTGTAAGAAAATATAAACAAATTGAATGAATTGCTATTAATTATAATGACTTATATTTCAGTACATACCCCCTCCCCTACCAGTTCGGTAACGAGCAATTGGTCCGTCGCAGCAGTCAATTAAATCCAGTAGCGTCTGCCCCTACCGGTGCTGTGTTTGTGCCTAAGAACGCGGCGCCTTCACTGAAACTGATCCACAGACCCGCCACTCCAGTATCGAACTGTTTGTACGGTAAAACCGGAACCCTGTGCCAAGACTTGTCGACATTCCAAGTGAACGACGACCAAAAACAATGGGAAGACCTCTTTTCAAACGTTCAGTTGACTGAATATTAAACTATTCACTAATTTATATCTAAAACTGTTATGAAATTTATTAGATTTTATCCATTGTTTTAAACTTTGAACAAATTTTATGTGATTTTCAAAGGGTTTCCGAATTATATTTATGCAAATATTTCTGTTTTTATCTCAAAATTTTATTTATTATTAAAATTTTTCTTTACTTCCTCTGCCCTGAGCTCTGATTAACATCTATATCACAATTTATACCTGGTATTGATTACCATCATGAAGTTTTACATATGGAATTTCTATTATCTAGAATGGGCATGCTTATCGATTTCAAATTCTGTAAATTTATCAAGACTTTATCGAAGTAGGTTGTCTTCCTTGATGATTAATTTTGAATAATTCGTGCTATGCTTTCACCACTATATCAATATAATCAGTATAGTCTCAAAACTAATTTTACATAACAAAGAAATATCATTTCAACGCTCAGAATAAGTTTTGATACAATTCATGGATAGAAAAGATTTATAAGAGATTTGTGATAAGGAATACAATAATCGCCAAAATTAATGATAGTTTGATATTTCAAAGAATGAGTGAAATAAAAGTTTGTGGAAATCTAAAACTTTTTCTCTCTTTTGAAAGGAATTTTAATATAAAGAACTTCCGCATAAAAAATAATGTTTACATTTTCTTCCTGTTCGGTTTGGAAAGCAGTCGCACAGAATAAGTGTAATTCACAGCAAACAATATCTTCATCTCTTCATCTGTCAAATGCTTTTCTCATTGAAATAGACAACAATTATTGGATACCATTTCCATAAACAATTCATTCTCTGCTTTAGTTTTTTTAGTCCACTTTTTGAGAGGAGAGCCATATGTTATTAAAAAATGATTGTCATTTGTGATGGCAATGGCTTTTGGCCAATGGCTGTGCGCCACCGACGGCTATAATAAGTGGGTCATCCAAACAGCGCTCGTAGACAAGTGGCGTTGGTATGGCTGCCGTAGTTCCCCTTTGCCCAGAACTGGATGCACCACATTATCTGATGGACTGCCACTACTAGTCATGTGCTGTGAGCACATGCCTAAGACTTGAGGTTAAGTTCTTTTCGTTACGCAATATTGAGGCCAATATTTTTCAGACGAGTTTTTTACGCATTTCATCAAAACGAGACTCAAATGTGCTTTAATTGTGAAGTTTTATCTCAAATCCCATTATTTTCCCCAAAAAAATCACTTCGATTTTCCTATTGAAAGACATATCCATTTTGAGGTAAATTTTTTTTATTTTATCATTAATTGCTTTTTTACTAAATAAGCACCTTGCTATTGTAACTCTTTACAAACTATTATCTTAAAATGTATCTAGGCTTTTATTTTATCAGTTTAATTCCTGATGAATTCTTAAGAGGGAAATGAGATATTCTTTAAACTGTTTGATATCCCACTCCAGTCGTGTTATATGTTTTGCTTAGAAAATTAGTAAATGAATTATTAAACAAGTTCACTTTGACAAATGTTCAGATTAGTTAGGAAAATATCAGTAAATCTGAAGAATTTGTCCCAGGAAATTCCTTAACTATTTGAATCTTGAAAGACCATAATTCACCGAAAGTTCACTGTTTATCAAAATTTAAAAAATCATTAAATTATTGAATAACTCAAAAAAAATGAGTGAAAAAAGTTAATGAAAGACACCAATAATTCTGAGATGCATTCCGTGAACTATTTCCCAATTAAATCAATAACCCGGATGTGCTCATTGACAGGCTATACATTTATTACTTTAATTAATCAAATGGGCATTTTATCCCATATAAGCCCGTGGACTAAATCGCATGTATCAGGATACTATTTCATCAAATGAATTTCAAGATCATATTCTCAATTAACGACTGATTCGTTCCATTAAATCTTAATAATTTAGATAGTTGAGACAATTTTAATAATAGATAAGCTAATGGAAAGCAATAATATCTAGATCAATATTAACTAATATCAATCAATAAGAAGCCAATTGGAAGTAATTACGGACTAATTGACAAAAAATGTATTTCATTATAGAATAGGAAATCCTTTTCTACTAATCCATGGAAATGCAAATGAGGACAGAATAGAGATTATTACTAATTCTAATCATAAACATTAAGTCGAATTCATTAGAAAATAAATGGATTTTTCAGTAATGAAAATATTTAACAAAACTTTTATTTGTTTATTGTTAAATATTATGACTTTTCGCAAAACATTCAATGAATAAAAATGTAATTATTTTCAAATCAAAAGTTGGCTTAAAATTAAATGCAGAAAATGTCAGAATAATTGTAAAATTTATTCAAAACGCCTCCACTTGTGAGGAAGGGGCTGATCACTGACTCATGACTAGACATTAGGATTAGATACATATCCAAGACATGAAATATCAAATAATTATAATTAAATTGCGCTCAAATTGTTTCCTTATTGTATGAATTAAAGACTTGAATTAAAATTATTTTTTAAAACATGATTGTTGCGAAAATTGTCAATTGTTTGAAAACATCAAATGATATGTAAATATATTGAATTAGTCTTGGCAAATTGCATTTAAGCGTTGAAATGATCTGAATAGAATCTATAGATTGCTTGATAATAGTTTCCGACAATTTATTTTATATAATTTAAAATTCAATTAAATAACTTTCATTCAGTGTTTGTTTGAACATAAAAAGTAGATTAAAATCATTGAAATCATCGATTAAATAGAGTTAGTACCTATTTGCTAAGTTACTTATTTATAAATCAATGCTGAATCTTGTTAGTCTAAATCTACTTAAAAGCTCCAGTCAATTAATTGGATCATTTTTCAAGGAAGAGAGAAATTTTTTGCGAAATGATTTCTCAGATTTATTATTATCCAGAAAACAATAAACAAATTATTTCTTATGACAAACAAATTCATCGCAATTAAGGGGTTATTAATCTGAATAAAGAGAATTATGTATTCAATAAAATTTATGAATTTTATTATCTAACGAATGACAGAACCGCTTAAATAATGAATAATCAAGGAAACAAAGACAGTGAAATTATACCAGGGCTTATTCAATATATTGTTCTAATGGGTGTCATAAAAGTTTAAATATGAAAATAAATGTTAAATAAATATTGAATAGATACAATCAGTGATATGGGCGATATTCAGACAATGGCCTCATTTTTAGTCTAGGTCGCACCTATCCAAAACAATGATTGTCAAGATAATGTAATCTGATCACTTCAATAAATCTCAAGCTATCCATTTTCCCTATATTGGTGAAGTTTCGTTGCTAGCTGGTTCAAATATAAATCAGAATTCGATAAATTAAAAATAAATATCCGAACTCTTCCTTATTAGTGAAAATTTCCCCATATAGTGGAAAGTTTAATAATTCAAAAGGTCTAACTGTCAAATCATATGGATCAACCAATTGTGCACAGGTGTATTAGAAGGGTGTAATAATCAATTATTGTCAAATTTTCCTTCTACATGTTGAAAGTGACCCTGATTTGGAAAAGTCACCTAAAACAAACATTTCTCGGTCGAAATGAGTCCTCTTTTCCTGACATTTAGATAAACTTATAGTTCAAATAAATGCAAATTTATTTTAAACCTTTCCTACGGTTAGGGACAGACCTCAACGTTTTTCCCATAAATGCAAAATAAGAGGTTTGCATATCATTTGGACAGCGATTCCTTTCATCGTTAATAAGAAAAAAGGTTTGATTACATAAATACAGTTATTATGGTTTTATTAAATACAGTTTAAAAGTCCGTCAAATTTTTTATTTAACAGACATTTTTCCCATATATTGATCTCTATGTGAGTTAATCACTGATCATATCATTAGTTTTGAACCAAATTCATAATAATTTGTTTCACTCATAAACCAGTTCTGTATATAATATTCAAAATACTATTTCACACAAATATTACTCTGTTTTGTGACACAGAGACCAACGAATTAGAAGCTGTTTTCTAATGAAACTCACGTTAAGATAACTTTAATAGTCAAACGTCAGTCAGACCTCAATTTCCAGGAGTAATGTTATGTGTATTTCACGTGTAGTAAGAGAGAGAAAAAGTGAAAGTATTTCTCCCTTTAATTCAATTCATAGTTAGCTTTGACTTAATTTTATTTCAACAAAAGTTCACTTCAATTGTGGTCTCGATTTTCACTCAACTGTTTCATAAGAATAGTCTGTTATCTCAAAGTAATAGACAATTATTTTTATATATTAAGAAATAAATGTTTAATTTGTGAAAAATTCATTTTTCTTAATTCAATTGTTATTTGAAACTATCTTTCGTTGAGATGATAAACATTTGAGAATAATAATCCTCTTTCCGTAATATCCAGTGTCGGACCTATTCATTGACTTCAAAACTGATTGGCTTTTCGCAACACTTCGACATATTTTGTATGTTTTTCTGTGAAAAAACATTTCGTGTAATCACAAGGAAGTGATTCAAAAGACCAAAATATTTGCTATTTTGCCTTCAAATGGAGCAAAACTATCGATAGACGACGACTGAGTTATTCCCGACCACTGAACGCTCAGAATAGTTATGTTTGACATCATATCTCAACATAGGATTACTTCGCGTGAAAAACTATAAATACATTTTTGTGAAAACTCTTCAAAAAAAGACAACAAAATATTTCAAATAACGGAATAAATTCTCAAAATTCCTCAGAGTTTTCAGTTTATATTTGTTGTGATTCACAACAAAACTCTGACATATTTATACAGTTCTGTTGAATACCAAGGATTAGTTTAAATTGTATTAAACAAAATGCCGACTCCGCCGGCGATTAACCATTTTTTCGACGAGGAGTTCGTTCAGTCGGTAAGGGAGGGGTTGACTGAGAAAATCAAATTGAATTGCGATCATTACGATAAAAGAGATGTTCACAAACTGTTGACATCAGATTGGTTTGTCCGACGATTCCTAGCCTGGAGGCCGACCACTGTTGACACTGCCGTTAAGTGTGTTAATGAAGCCATGAAATGGAGACATATTTTAGGGATCAATGATTGGTATGTAATCCTATCATAACTGACATTCGATTAAATGATCAAATCTTCAGATAATTGGATTCAATCACTAATTCCAAAGAATTAATGTTAAGAATCCTTTAATCTAAGATCCATTGAATTGTCATTAATCTAATAATTTTCTATAACAGAACCAAAATTAAAGACAAGAATCTTAATTAAAATGTATTGCATTTCATTAAAAATAATGAATTTGACTTATTTTCACATCTCTTTTCGTGTCTTTGTTAGGAATTAATAATAATTAATGAGTCGATTCCTCTTTCTGTTAGTTTCTGTCATCTTATGATTTAATTGTGAAATATTTGTCGCAAAAGTTTGTCACTACTATTACAGACACTGAGATGTGAAAGAATACAAAAACTATGTATTGATTCCTGAATTTTATTTTTTGGACTTTAATTTCAGTTTTCGTCTCATATCAATCAATAGGACATTATTTCTAATAAACTATAGATTTGTCTCATTTTGTATCTCAAATGCATTTTCAAGTTTTCATCGGATTTTCGCTTCGCTTCTAATCTTATGATTGATTTTTCAACTCATTTAATGCAACAAAAATCGATTTTATAGTCAATTCCATACAATTCTTGAAGAGTTCCGCAAAAAAATCGAATATATTTTGCGCTAATATTTCAACTTTTAATACACGAGTTATTGATTTATTCTATAGAAAAGTTGAAACATTTTCTCAACACTTTTCCTCAATTCTTATCATAATTTTATGAAAACATTTTAAGTTGAAATGATTGTCAGAATAATTGTAATTAATTATGATTTGTCACAATTGTCACAATTATCTAAAATCAATTGATTATTTGGACCATAAATAGTGTTATTCTGAATGAGAGAATGTAATTATGAGCGGAAGAGAACATTATATAAACATTAGTAATAACTTATTACTGATAACCAAAAAAGGATTCATTAGTTTTTATCATTTGATTAGACAATGATTTTATGTCATTAAGGGGTATATAAATAGCAAATCAATGCTTTCATTCCAATAATTCACATGAAAACGACAAATGAAAGCGAGTTTCTTATAATTAGGATCACATAAAAACGTGGGTAATATTGAAGTATAGGCGGAGAAAACCATAATCGAAAACAAAGTGACTATGCATATCTGAACTTGCTCATTAGTTTTAATTTTTTTATTATTGATAAGTTTGTCATTTTCCCATGAAATTTAAGTTATGATATTTTTGGAAATAAATATCGTGTATTTACCAAGGTGGTCAACATCTCAAAATGAGCAAATATCAAATAAACAAAGTAATGATTCTGAAATCGATGAAGAACCAACAATTTGAAAACCTACAATCTTGCTAACTTTCTGGATAAAGATTATGTAGATAAAACATCCCTCTCATAGTTGCTTATAAGTGATCCTTTTCTTGGTTACCAATAATAAATATATGAATTATAATTACTAACTCTATCTCTCAGAGGGAAAGTTTGAATCGCGTGTCGGATTAGATTGACTTCATTTTGATTATATCACAATTGAAGACAAATCTGTTTTGAAAAATAACTTATGTTTTATTCACTAAAATTGAGTCTCATTTTTCAAAATCGGTTTTGTCTCCAATGAAGCCCTGATTTATATGACGCCAAATCACTGTTTCGTCTTTTATGACCGAATCATCATTTTGTCGATTAGCTCTGGTATGCAATAGTCTATTGTTATCATCTATTTTAACTTAATTGCTAATTATATGCCATCAGTGAAACTAAAAAAGTCATTCAAAAATTTCTTCCAATACTAATAAAACAAAAGATAATTATTAATTAACTTTCAAAATGTATTTATTTGAAAATTATTTATTGATTGATTTATTTTAATAACTAACTGAACATTAATATATGCAAGGTGCTTCTTTCAAATTTAAATTAAATGGTTGATTATCTGAATTGAATTCGTCGATTAAAATTCAGTTACCTTTCGGTAAGAATTAAAATGAAGTCAACGTTTGGTTGCATTCATTAAACGAGATGTGTTTGAGAGTCATATTGTGATAAATACAATGTTTATTCTGCTCTCAAAGTAATGATAGAAAGAATGCGTGACTCAGTTATGATGTATTTTACTGTAAAAGTATAAAAAGAATTATCACTCAATTGACTATTAGTTGATATCTAAGATGGTATAAAACAAATACATCCAGTTAGTGAACTAGACCACTTTGTTAATTCTCAGATCATTTGAAGAAACATGTGAATGACATAACATTATGTCTAAAAATAGATACAATACATTCTATAATCACTTCGTAGGGATTGATCAATCCAGGTGATAATAAGCGGGGTAGAATGTACTAGGTTTGTCAAAATTTTTCTACTTTAAGGGGCTTTATTCTGGGAATTTGTCCACAATAAGAGCAGGCAAATTTATTTTCTTGAATTGCAATTGGATTGAACTCTTGAGAAACAATGGATGAAATCATTTATCAAAATTTATTGTATTATGCGTTAGATTTTGGACAGATTTGTCTAATTATAAGTGAATTCAATTATTGTTATCATTCATCTCTTACTCAACAAAATATACAATTTTGCAATTTTCCGGTTCTTTTCACTGACTATTCTTCAGTTCTAAATTGAATTTTGTATAATTGTTGGTCAAAAAGAAGAGATTCAATACTTTTGTTAATAAATATCTAGGAAATAGGATTCAAACAAATTATCAAATATTTATGTTTTTCTGTGAACATTAAAGTGTTTGTTTGGAGCGTCAGTTGTGGAAAAATACACATTTGTTTCCTTTCATTTTGAATATGATTTCCAAATTGTATACGTTTTGTAAAATTAATGAAAGTTATGGTGACTCGCATTGTGTCGTATGTCAGCACTCATTATGCTCTCCCTTCTCACGAAACACAAAATGCAAATTCAAATTTTGGTCCATTTATTAATTTTTGTTTTGCTACCAAATTTATTGCTTAAGGATAACCAGGTAAGTTCAAAAGTAACCATTTTATTAATAGTAATAATTAATAACCTTGCTCCCATAATTGCCAATAGTTGTCCTGAGTTAATCTGGCCACTCACTTATCAAGAACATTAATTGATTTAGAAATTTAAGCAATATAAATTATGATTGTCTACCATTTTTAAGAATATGGACAGGTGGCTTTTCTTTCTTTTTCCTAAAAGGAAGTGACAGTTCCTTAGAGGGTTGGCTAAAGACATCGATGTTGTGCCACGACATGGAAACGGGCTCTACATTAATATGTGTCTGTCTGTCAACGCTCTCAATAGATTTGGTTGAAATTATTTGTGGCACATTGCGAGGTAAAACTGGTGTCAGGGTATTTCTCTGACTTATTTTAATAGACTCACAATTGTTATTCCGCTCGTAGTTTGTTAGATTATCAATGCCATGGTCATATATTCTGTTCATTATAAAGCAAACGGTGATCTTGCTATTTAATTATAAAAATTACTTGCAAAATGAGAGGGTAAATTTAATAAAATTCAAATATCACTTTGCAAAAAATATTGCTGTCTTGAACTTTATTTCAATTGATTAGTATTATGTACTAGACATTATTAATCTCATTTACATATGTAGAGTAATAGAATATTGTCATGGAAATGTGATTTTCAATGTAATATGATGATTGTAAAATCAATAGATTTACCTTGAAATGTTTTCACCTATAATTCAATAGAAAAGATAATTAAATTGAAATCAATACTTCATTAAATATTGCAGGATTGTAATATAAACTTTACCTGTTATTATTATATTGTTTTACTATAATATACTTTCAACGATACTCTCAAAACAATTTCTAGGAGGATAAGTTTAATCACAGGTAAATCAAATAAAATGATCTTGCCAATTTTAAAGATATTTACTTCATAAGGTCTGAATGCTTCAGACATATTCTCGGATCAGGTAAATGTAATAAAATACAATATCTGTGGTCATTATTATTCACCATGATACAGCTCACAATATTGTTGAGTCAACAGGTCCATGAATAGCAACTTGGATAAACTACTTGTCTGATACGAAAGCAGGAGGAGCGACTGTTTTGCCCAAGCTCAATCTAACCGTTTGGCCAGAAAAAGGATCCGCAATATTTTGGTTTAATTTGAAGAGCTCGGGTGATATAGACTCATATCTTATGCACTCGGGTTGTCCTGTTCTCTACGGAGAGAAATGGATCGCAACGAAATGGATTCGACTAAATGGACAGCCATATGATATTTATCATGTTCATTAAATCGGGCCGATTATAAAAACATCCCAGATACTGAATTTGTATAATAATTAAGATTCTTGGCTTCCAGTTTGAAATAAATATATGTAAATTGAATTTTTTGTAAATGACATTTTTATATATTCTTGGGTATGTATTTTTGGTCAGGGTGTACAATCCGGCACCAAAAATATATTTATTAGAATTTTTTTTAATTTTATATGAAATATATGTAGTTCAACCCAGAAAAAATTAATATCAAATTAAAAAAATAATTTCACTTAATTAATTTTCGGGTTATTCGACTTTCGACTTTAAATGTCAAAATGGCGAATTATTACAAATAAAATATGAAATCTATTTAGAATTTAACACTGATTAATAATATAAAATTAAATTAAGTTTTTAAATCCAATTGGTAAGTTTCGAGAAATTCGACTTTAAACTGTTCAAACTCAAATAACTCGAAAACTATCAATTCAATTTAAGAACTAATTACATATTCTTAATCTACGTTAAATTCTACACTGAATACATATATAAGACATAATTATTCGTAATTTTGACATTTAAAGTCGAAAGTCGAATAACTCGAAAAATAAT